>JANHGN010017672.1:44254-54863 GCA_024605025.1 Megaceryle maxima | reverse complement strand
TAATTTTTTTTAAATATACCTTGTGATCATCCTATCTATTTCAGTTCCTAGAAATACGATACAACAACAGAGCATCTTTTCTGCCAGGAAAATTGGAAAGAGTAAAAAAAAAAAAAAAGAACCAAACCAAAACAGGTCATCTGCAATTTTTCAGTTGAAAAATATGCAACATAAAATTGGCAAGGCAGCAATAGGAAAGCTATAGGGAGATTCAGGAAGTAGGACAGCACAGAAAAGTATGTGTACCTCCTATAGATGGTAAGAGGGTCAGGCAGCATAAATAGTGGTTATAAAAAGATCAAACGGTAAAAAGCAATTAACCCCTTGGCACTGGGAATTGGGATTTCCTGACACCAACTGCTAATGCTGGCCTTAAGGGGTTGTAGGATCAAATAATAATAAGCCAAGTTCTGAAATAAAAGCTATCATTGTAGGCAGTGAGGGAAGGCATTTCAAGTACATTCTGGGCTGCCAAACTAGTATGGTACAAGGGGAAAGGCACAGAGGAAAAATACTCTGAAAGATAAATGGTAAAAATAGTTTTCCAGATTTGGACTCAAATAGATTTTCTTCAACATTTTTTTTTTTTCTGAATTAAACACACTGTTTTATCCTATACATCTGTAACCTCATGCAGCTCTTCCCTGATACACAGATTTACCTTCCATTTTCCAAGCAAGTTGCTGTAGGTGTTTTACTTAATTGCCTTATTTGTTCCAGGACATCTCAGGACGTACACTTATATACTGATGTTCTACTACTTACATATTTGCTAATTTATCTCTTTAAATTATCTCTTTATGCACATGGGATGAAGCTGATTGTTTTTCTTTCGTGCAAACTAAACATTCAAAAGCTGTTATATAAATACTGATCTTATCATAAAACTTCAACCAGTATAGATATTCCTAGCACTTTCACAATTAGTGAAACTGTTGATTTTCACTAGTTGAAAATCCAGCATGTTTTCATTCAAAAAATTTGCAACATTTTTTCAGCATAATTTAATTTCTTACCAAATGGAAAACCTTCAGTATTTTGTTTCAAATTTTATTTATAAGTACAGGATTCTTCTCTGTCCACTACTTATCTTCACACAGGTTTAACAGGGAAAGGGAAAAGGGAAAAGGGAAAAAAAGGGAAAAGTACTATGAGCCTGAGGACATTTAAAAGGTGCACATAATCTTTCTGATCCTCAATTTTCTCTCCCTCATATAGTTGCTTAAGTTTGGCCATACCAGCTAGCCTGCCAGTAGTGACATTATTTATAATTGCCTACAAAATAGTGCCTTCAGAGACTGACATTTCATGTAGTAGATACCATGAACTAGGTATTGGTAAGACCCAAAGGTATTGTCCCGTTGCATATCTCTTTGTACTGTCAAAGCTTCAATTTTGGATTGTGCTCACTGAATGCAGTGAAAACATCTCCATCATCTTTAGTAGTACTGGTCCAAGCTCTGATAGAACAGCCCTCAATGCATTGTCAACAGAGGAAACAAAGACTGATGAATTCTACAAAAATTAAGGTCAGTGGTAAGAAGAAAAGAAAGAACAGATACAGAAAAGATATAATACAAAAGTAAAAGAGAAATGAGAAGGAAAAATGACCAAGTGATAAAGAACCCCGCTGTGATATAGTACCATACAAAAGACAGTGAAAAGGTGGCTGCTACACACTAACATGAAACTGTTGCTCTACAAAACAAAAATGCTGCCAGTTAGAAATGAAAGATTGCTTACTCCAAGCAAAGAAGATCAACATATCATGCAGTTTCAAAATAGAAAGCAGCACATGACATACCTCCTTGCTAGGTGGCCTGAAAATATACTGAGATTGGTACTACATACAAAGTTATGAAGTGCTTCTCTAGAACACCGATCCCAAAATAGATCCCAGAGGAACACTAACTGTCACCAGCTTCCTCTTCCAACGGCAGTACCAGGCCAGTATGTTAAATTCCTTTCAAGTGCTCTACAAAAACATTCCTTCAATGAAACATCATCCAATTCTTTACTGTGCTCCAGAAAAATAAGATCTTTCTTGATTCCCCAAACATCTGTAATGAATTGTTTCCTGCTAGGTCAAAAACTGAGATGAAAAAAATGTATTTGATAAAATATTCAAAAGTATCAGGATTATTGTCAGGATCCTACACAGTATTTATTCTACAAAACATATTTGAGAAGTTAAGAGTTAGGAAATCCTGACCTCCTATGGCCTGAAAATATAGTATGATTCCTTACAAGATCAAATGAAGTTATGCCATTAGAATATAAACTTAATATAATACTGGTTGCCTCCAATTGACACTTCTGACACTGTTATGAATTCAACAGCTTTCTAGGAAGCAGGGGAGGAAGATGACAAATGCAGCAGATCATACAGTAGAGGATCAAATAAAGCTTAAAATATATAAAGAAGCATATTTTACAAATCTGCAAAGCTTATTTGAAGCTCCTCCAAATACCTCAGAGCCATACTTTTTGAAAGCCTGCATGGAACTAAGACTAATTTCTTTGAAATTTATATTTTTAATTTGTATTATGTAAGCATACTGATATATAATGTAAAACAGCTTTTCAGTGAGTATTTTAGTCTCAGACTACACTGTTGTAGCAGACTGCATCAGCACAACCCTGATACCATTAATTAAAAAGCATTTACCTCTTCTTCCAGTGTACCTTCATGGGCAGACAGTAGCCATCATGACAATGACTTTAAACTCTATGGACCAAATGAACGTAGGTAGAAATTGACCATAAAAGTTGCATCTTGATGCAAGGAATTTCAGATTTCAGTGGAAACATACATGCAGGAAACACTTATTTGCTCTGTTTTCAGCTGTTTCGTGAGCCAATGGATTTGTACATTGAAATCATAGCTTTGGTGGTGACTGTACCCACTAGTGAAAATAAAAACACAAGCTGGAATGAACTGCTTTCTCCAAGTACTGTTTTCTGTACGTATCTTCTCTATTATCTGATTATCCCAAGGAGATTAGTGATTATATCAGCATTGTATTCACATTTCAACTGCCATTCCCTTCCCTCATAGACATTTCAACAGCTATTGGACCATTCACACCATACTGAGCAAGTAAATTTGCTTCTCTTTATAAGTTACTAGTATGAAGACAAAGCTGTCTGGCATTTACAACAGACTATGGCCATATATGAAACTCATCATGTCTCAGACAGGGGGCAAAAATTTCTGCCTGTGTGGTGGTTACTGCTTAAAAAGGCTCACCCAAATACCCAGTGCTTGCAGAAAACAGTTGGAAAAAAAAAAAAAAAAGAGGGGCAACAGACATTATTTTTTTTCCATATTTCATCTTTGGCTGACTTTTTCAAAATTGTTTTTTTGCAATATAAGATGGTCCTGATGAAGTTCTCATTCTTATACCTCCTATATCCATGATCCTCCCCCATGCTGTTCAGCTTCACTTCCCATAACACCGCAAATAATGTCCAATCATTCACTTCTCTAGGACATTTCATACTTACACTATATGCTGAGGATTAGTAAAGTGATTATATATACATATAACCCTAATGACATGCAGATGAATTGAAAAAAACAAAAAAAAATTCAATCACAGTTTTGACCCAAAGCCCAAGGTGTTCCTGTTAGACTTCAAGCCTAATTTCTGCCTGTTAAATTACCTTTTTTCCCCTTAAATTTTCTACTAGATTAAATTTGCTACTAGATTAGGAGATTAGTAACCCTAATTCATTTGGCTGTAATAAGAAACAACATCTTCTCCAAAGAACATTCCAAACAGAAATCTAAGTGCTCTGAACTATCCTTTGAAGGAGGGTCCTCTTCCTCCTCCACTGACTATGACTGTAGATATTATGTCAGGTACTCAAAACAGATTTAAATGCCATTCACAGCTACTACTGAAAGACTTTTCTCCATAATTATTTTACAACTACAAGTAAGTAGAGTAAGATCTCATGACAAGGTTAAGCAACTGCAGTTAAGAAATCTTAGCTGATCAGAAAAAAAAAATCCTGTCAACTGATGACAGAAGAAAACCAACAGAATTAAGTCAAAGCTTGTTTTCTTATATCCTTGAGGGGGGTGGTAGGAAATTCCTCTTTGATATCATTATTAACAAACAACAAATCGTCTAAGATAGAAAGAAAGCTCCCAGCTTTAGAGTGAAGTTCATTTTACCACTACAAATTGCTCTCAACTTCCAGATATAGTGCATACCATGTTTTCATCAATGACAAATTTTATAATCTGAAAAAGTCCTCTTTCCCTGACAAAACTCTTAATTCCATGGCTTATAACAGTCCAAAACTCCTTCATCTGTTCAGGGTTGTGAAAAATTGGAAGTCATGGTGTCCTTGCAAAATATTTGTGATGTATAATCTAAAATATGTAATTATAAAATAAACAAAATGCATTACCAATTTCTACTGTAAGACTGTGGATTAGTAATTCTTAAGTCTAATTCTAGAATTAATAAACCTGTAATTGCACAGTGTAATTTGGCAGGGATCAATGTGGAAACATCATATGAATACACATTACATTCTTCTAATTTCATGTAATATTTTCCAAGTTATGTTGGTATTTCTACAGAGAATTCAGGAAAAAAAGAATCTACACAGAACCATTTAAAAATACGTTTTGCTTTTGTATGTATTCTTTAGAAAGGATAAGAATTTACCCCCCATATTTATCTTGTATTGCTGCAAAATGACAGTTATAATTATAAAGAACCTTCCCCCCTTCTTGAAGGGGGGAAACTACAGCAGGATATAGTCTGAAAACCAACCAAATGCTTGTTTAAAACTGTTTGAATGCCTTGCAAGTGAGGTATTTTTCAGCTGGGGCTCTTCTTTCAGCCACACAGAACAATGGCTCATATAAATGCAAAACAGATATGAGAAACAGGCAGCATGGTTTCCCCAATCTAACACTATTAACCGTCTGACCCAATATTGGCAGGATGCATCTCAGAGGCTCTTCCTCTGACAGAGCCGAAGGACCAGAGAATGTATTGTGAAAGATAAAGGAGCAAAACAAAAAGTATATAATAAAGTCCTCCATGCTCCTAGGCAAAGAAATATATTGCAGTAAAACTTTTTAAACATTTTTCCCCATTTTACATGGCCTGCTTTTTACATAAAGGAACCAAGAGGACAGAGTCCTCACACACACACAAAACCTTTAAAAAGCTGTTTGAAAAGCTTTACAATTTCTACAAAGAGGCTTCCTACAGCCCTTTGAGAAGGCACACAGTGCTTTTAAGTGCTATATTTTTATTCTTTTCAACTTGTAGATAAAATCCAGGTTTGATGGAGAATATCCCCCACATGCACTAGGTTTGCAAGGGAAGTTAAGGCAAATTTATCTCACTGATAACATTGTAAGCATGCAGTGGACAGGAAAACATATGTCATAACCTCAACATAATAAAATGAGCACAGTAAAATGAGCACCATCAAGTCTGCAGATGTGAGGAGAGCATCAGACAAATACACTTCAGGCATGTTTATTAACACAAATTAGTTCAATAGTACAGTAATCATACAAGCTCCTAACTTATGAAAGAAGACTTCTGCAGATGCTTACAAAGGTGGGATTCAACACCTTATTAACATCTCCAGTAAGGATATTTTCTTCAGTTAGTATCTAAGGTAACAGAATTTAATCTCTGATCAAAACATAACAGTTTCCTTGCAAGGACACAACTTTTCATTGTGACATTAGTTTCTCTGAATATCTCTATTTGTGTCAGTGGAAACTTCTCCTTGGACTGGAAGATATAGTAGCAGACATCTCACAGACAAGCATTTCAACAGTACTTGCAGCTAAACATGTTGGACACTGTATTCCACATGCCAGACTACACTTGCAAAATCCTTATTGCGGTTTTTGACAGTACAACATTATGAGAGGAACTGAAAATGTTTACTCTTATTTATTTTTTGTCCTTCTGGCCAGGCAGTCTAGGTCACACAGGCTAAATTCAAGTGAACACCTAACCATTACGGAAAGTATGGGAGCCATCACATCCTGTACTCAATAATCATGCAGAATTCCTTTCTGTAGTCTACTACAGACCTGAACTGGAACTAAGGCAAGGCTTCAACAAAATATTTCAAATCTATGAGCCTTATGCTGGTGTAATTTTAAACCACAAATTCCTACTGCTTTTACTAGCTCTTTGTTTGCTTGGTTAAACTTTAGCATACAGAGAGGAGATTATGGTTCTTAATGCTTGCAACATGAAACTCACTAACACCTATTCTGTTGTATAATTCATATCATGTATTTCAAATGAGCACATGCCTTCCAGCCCATTGATTTTGATGAAATAACATACATTTGACATTTAAAAATTTAACTTACAACTAGTTCCATGGAGGCTCAATCCACATTTCCATTCTGCAAGGTGTCTTTCACTGAAAAGATACCATTTTTTTCCCTTTACTGATCTCCATAAGAGCCATGAAATAGCCTGAGAGGGTTTAATTTGGTTATATACACATATGTGCAACTGCAGAAAGTATAACAACGAATCAATAAAAAACTATTGAATAAAGTATTTGGGGAAAAACAGTTGCCTGATCTCTGACACCGGCACGCATGTTATTTAACACGGAAGCCAAAGTAGGAAATCATAGAAGGTGACAGATTAAGAAGTTTTTAATTGAGTTTAAATTCAATAATATTTTCTGAAGAAACCAAAAAATTGACTTCATGTGCTAGCCCCAGTAGTAATTCTCCAAGTTTAAAATCAAAGATTATTAAGATATGAAAATACATCATATCAACGGATAACTGTGCCATTTTAAACATGATTATTTCCAGCCTGCATTTCCACCTTATGTAAAGCATTAACTGATTAATCTTTAAGACCCAATTCCACTTTTAGCTCTCAGGGAGACATTTCTGAAGACATTTTCTTAACTTATTAAGGTAAATATGATGTATGGCATTAATCTAACAAGACATGGAATTATTTTAGGCATACAGGAAATGAAAGTCAATTTCCAAATGTATCAAAAATGCATGCAGGTTAAAACTCGCACAAAACTCACCTTCAGGAAGGCTGAAAATCAGTAACTCAGTCGTTCTGGGAATTGGAAATTAAACTTTGGTCAATTATTATAATCCTTTCCTGAAAAAACTACAGATATAAGCTAAGTAAAACATTCTAAACATTCTTAAAGCCCAGTTATCATTCTTATAGAAACATTTAGCTGTGTGACATCTTAATATTCACATTGTTATTTAGAGTTATTTAGGAATAATCCTGAGAGGAATTTGTTTTGATCTGTAACAAGCATATACCACACAGATTTCAGATGGTGATAGGAATTACTCTTCACAGAACAGTTCCCACTTTTCTTTTTTTTTTTTTTACTTTTTTTTTAACTTTCAAAGTCTAACTCTAAGCCTGGACCTGTTTTGGAAATTCTAATGTCCTGAGTGTAGCATTTAACATACTCATACACTCCTATTGTACTGCAGATGCATAATACTGCTCAGATAAAGATAGTATTTTAGAGTTAACTAGCAAATGCAACAAAATTGTAACTAAAAATCTTTTAATGCTTTGTGTCCCTTTTCTCACAATAAACAAGTGAAAACAAATTGCTTTTATGCCTGTTTTCAGCCCAAGGACTGCAACAATTCTTCTCACCCATAAATCTAATAAAAATCTGACAAAAATGAAATCAAATCATGAAAAATAAATCATTACACTGAGTCAAATGGTGAAAAATAACAATAGGGATAAGAGATGGATATTAGACTACATTTTATTATACACATTTGTGTTGTGCATAAGGTTTTTTATATTTACCAATCCACTGCATACTGGTTCCTACACTCTCCTATTCCACTGCACCAGCAGAACAAATACTTGCACAGTTACACTTTGAAACAGTAGTCACTTTTGCAGAGAAACAAAAAATAAATGCCTTCATTGAAACTGCATCATATATTTCAAATCGTAAGATGGGGCAGTATGCCACTATCTATTCCATGGGGGACAGCGCCTTTCAACAGAGGAAGTTCATTATCCTCTAGTCTGCTAGTCATGAAAGGGTCATGATTTTCTGCCATAAATTTGCACCTCATTGGATTCCTACTCTCATTTCTATACAGGTATATGTTAAGCAGTTGTGAATCTCCATAGTTTTTCCTTTTTTCAATAAAAATTCTGACACTTTTGGCTGTTCTCCAAATAAATATCTATATACATTTTAGAAGTCCATGAAATTAGTAAAACTATACTTAAGAAACTGGGCATCTCCTTTTCTTGCCCTCATTCTAAAACAGTAAATCCTGGGTTACCAAAACCAGCTCCTTTTGTTTCCTAGTCCATATGTGTCTTTCTGCAGAGAAAAGTCAGTGTTTTGACATAAACCCAAAGAGCAGAGTGGCTATAGGACCATTCACATTGATGAGTTTCAGATTAAAAATTTGCTAAACCATTGCTAGTCCTGAATTCTATGCTCTTCTGCTTGCTTCATTTGCCAGTTTGGCTTGTGGTCATCAGTAGCATAAAGTGGGTTTTGCACTATACCGGATTAGCACAACTCTGCACCTGTATTTCACCAGGACCAGACAAATACTCACCTTGAAGCTCAGTGGAACACTTTTTATGTAAGAAGTTAAGTTATTAATTATTTTAGCATTAAAAAAGACAAAGGCAATTTTTGTTATAACTAGTAACAGAATAAATGATCAAATAGAGAAACATGATGGTAGACTTCTGGTAAATCCAAAGGTAGCTTCAGAGATAATCTTCAAAGTAAAACCAGATAAAATGCCTGCACCAATACTCTGATTTAAAAAGTACTCTTATGTACATACCTGCTTATACATGTGCCGTAACAAATTACTCACACATGAAACTACTCTTATTCCAGAAAAGATTGCCTTTTTACTAATTAATAAAGAATTTTCAAAGTAGTTTAAATTCAGGACAGTGACATGAATATTACTATAGAACTAGTATACTTTATATGTGCATCCTACTAAAGTTCATCATAATTTGTAGGTTTTAACAAGCTCCTATGCAGTTGCAACTTAATTAATCTCCAAGGGGAAAGAAGTAACAGTAATAAAAGGATTACATTAGGCATTGAGCTCTGCAATGAGACCACAATAGGATGCCCTGTCTCCCTCTTCTGCATATGTCTAGTTGTACACATGTAATATCTAAATCTTGTGCATCTACTGAAATGAGAAGTTGTTCTCTGTACAGTTATCCCAGAAGGCCTTGATGAAAATTCATATCATCTCTCAGTAAGACCTTTCCTATTTACCCTTTGGAAAATTGTGCTGCTCGTTGTATCTAGTTCAATCCAACGACCGAACTAGATTTTAGTTCAGTTTAGAAATCAAATCAGTTTTTATTATGTGTATTTTATTGAACTGACACACACGGATACACATCATCACCCATGTAGTAGTAAGTTTATTCTGCATGCAGGGGGATCATACAACATCAGTTGCTACTACATGAAAATTACCCTATTATTTGGCACACCACCCTATAGAGAACTGAGTAGCTATCTTTATTAAATTACATCACTTCAGCATTTAGTATGAAGATAAACGATCTGTCTTGTTTGGAAACTTGCAGGAATAAACATAAAACATTGCTGAATTAACCTTGAAATCAAAGAGTTATAAAAATCAAGAACAACAACAACAAAATTTCCCTCATTTGTTAATCTCATCTTTCCAGAGTGCTCTCAGCTATATGATCCCACATGAAAACAAAGATTTACAGTCTCAAAAAAAAAAGCTGGGATATGAGCACTGCTAGTATATATGTAATCATGTGTATTAAACAGACTTTCTACCTTTAACTGCAATGTATTCATCAGTATATCAGCAGGAAAACAATGTCATTATGAGTACTTTGTTTAGTGTCTGTTTTTCATAAAGGTTATTCAGCACACCCCTGGACATTAAAACTAAACTCTACATACAGAAGAGAGAGATGACATTCCCATTGGTTTCTCCATGAATTTATGAAGGCACATGTCCACAAATAAAGAATGCAATGTAAAACGGTAATCTCAAATATGATACATAATGAATTAGGAGCCATAAATTCCCAGCTCCCAATCTTGTACTTGAATATACCATTTTATTTAATGAGAAACCACTTTTCAAATTTAATATAGAACCCCTGAAGAGTGCTTGTTTTTGTGCCGCTTCAAACCTTCTATCTCAATGGCAAGTGAACCACTCTCAGAAAGAATTTTCAGTAAGTGGTATCAAGTGGGCACAAAATACCCATTGACCCTGAAAGCAAGAAAATGGAAACAGTCACTTCAAACAATGTAAATTGTATTCTCAAATAGTGTTAGTGTGAATAGTACCAAGCTAATCTGTAAAACTCAAACCATTATATTTTACGCCATGAAACAGCTTCATTGTCAGATGAAGGATCTGTGATGCTGGAGGAGCACTCTGTACTCAGCTCTTATGCAACAGTCAAGAGATTTAACCTCCACAAAAATTCTCAAGGTAAAGAGATAGCTTCTAATGTTTGCACAGATCACAACAATACAAAAACACTTCCAGAAAGTGAATTACAACTTAAGAACAATTTTAATT
>JANHGN010017672.1:31135-42178 GCA_024605025.1 Megaceryle maxima | reverse complement strand
TATACATATTCTATTTTATTTTAATTATTATTATTTTCATTAAAGCTGTTCTAGTTTCCTTTTCTAATCACTAAGTCTCTCCCTTATTCATTTTCTCTTCCCCTTTGGGGAAGGGAGGGGGGTTAACAGAGAGTATCTGTTATAGGCCTAAGGGGCCACCCTGACCCTAAACCGTGACACATGCATCACCTATGGCTGAAAAAGAAACTTAACTGTTGGTATTACACAGAATTTATACTCTTGGTAACAAGGAAGAGAAATCACTATTTTCTACAGAAGAAACCACAGTGTACAAGGAGTTCTACTGAAATATATTGAAAGTATTCCTACTTTAATTAGTTTTGGCCTATGTACTAGTTTTTCTCCTGATCATTTCATCACATGAGACTTATTCTAGTTTACCAATTAGTTTTGTTTACACACTGTCCATTTAATTATTTTTAATTCTATTGTGCTAGAGTTGTACAGTTTGTAGAATTCTTTGCTCTTTAGACAGAACAAAGGCCATATTATTACTACTGTAGATTCTGGCTTATAGGATGATAGGTACAAAGAATATTTGATCTGGGAACATATAAGGAAAGATGGCAAAAAAATATTTGATCTGAGAGCATATAAGAAAAGGAGATGAATCTTGAATGCAAACACAGGTAATAAATTCTCAGACAGAAGCAAGGCTTTGAATTCTTCACACTAGTAAGCAATACAAACTGTGAAATAAGTAGATAGTACATGGCACAGACACAGAGGGGTATACTGGGTCATAAAGTCCAGATGGTTCCCATCAGGCAGACATGTCTATTTCATAAAATTTCAAAATCCAATTAAATTCTTGTGGCTCCTTTGTGAATAGATGGAGCGCATAAATTTTGTGACATAGTTTGAGTTGTTAAACTACTCTAGTCCTTTGTATATATTTTAAGTATTTCTTTTCACAGTTGTGCATTCCTAGAACACAGTGCTGCTCACATTCATCCTATATTTTTTATGAAGCACTTTGTTTATCCCATCACTTCTCTTTTTTTTTTCTAGTATAGAGCTCACATGTACACTGGAGCAATCATTTCTCATACATGAATGAGAATGAAAATACTACTCATGTAGTATTACACTGCCAAATACATCCCAGCTAATAATAGTGATTTTTCTTCAGATATCGCTAGGATAGTATTTGCAAATGTGCCTCAACTATATGTTAATATGCCTTGAATACACATAAGAAATACTTACAGAAAGCCCAAGTGGAGAGAAAATAAAAAATATAACATAATATGAAGTGTGTGCTTGCACTTTAAGTTTGAGATAGATGTATTGTGAATGCCAGTAAAACTTTCATATATTAAGGTTGTGTTATCTCAGTCTTATTACAGCTGTAAAACGGAGTAATAGCCAAGTATAGCAAACCATTATTTATCTGTGCAAAATCACAGGATGCAGCTTTTCAGCCTGCATTCTCCCAGTATTTAAAAGCACCCCTTGTTTTATATTGGAACTGTTTGAGAGACCTGAATATAATTCATTGTCAAATTCTACACAGATTAGCAACTTTCAAGTCAACTCTCAATAATATTTTTGTAGTAAACCAGTGAAATTTCATACACTATATTCCAGTGGTATGGCACTGAGAATACACAGAAGACAATTTACCTTGTTGTAATAATTTCTCATAACACAAACACCTTATGACTCAGACCATTTCTGTTCCATGCTTCTACAACAGTTAGAACAATGAGATGCTGGTTACCAGGGCTCCTAAATGTCCTATGGAAAACATGGGATGCAGATCACATAAAGCTTCTGTTTGGTATGTAGGTATTTCCAATGTTTTAAACATTTTATTGTTTTTCCAAGCAGGAGAGAAATGCAAACTTCCTGAATGAATTCCAGCTTGAGAATTCTAAAAAAATCATCATTTAGCAGAAATTAAGAAATTATATCTAAATATGCTACATAGATAGACATATACTGTTACCATTAAATGGTTGTGATAGTGTTTGCTGTAGATGCCAAAACATTACCTGCTGCAATATCCAGTTCTAAATAAAATATAAAAATGTCAGGCTACAGAAACAAAAGAAAAGATTGCTTTTTTGGCACCTCAGTACAAGAAGGATATTGAGATGCTAGAGCAGGTGCAGAGGAAGGCAACGAAGCTGGTCAAGGTACTGGAGAATATGAGAATATCATATGAGGACCATTTGAAGGACCTAGGTCTGTTTAGTTTGAGGAGGCTGAGGGGAGACCTCATCCCTCTCTACAACTACCTGAAAGGACATTGTAGAGAGGTTGGTGCTGGTTTCTTCTCTCGGGTAATTAGTGATAGAACCAGAGGGAATGGTCAAAACATTATTTCATTAAAGGTAATGACATACAATAGACCTTAAGGAAGTTTATGTCCACGGTGACTTTTCATTATCAAACTAGAAAGAGTTCTTTTTTTAAAAATTATTTTTAATGACTCTTTCTTCTTATCAAAGCAATAAGAAGGTTCTTCTGTACTGTCCAAAGAAATTCTGTTCAGTAGGTCTGGGGGGGGGGGGAATATCCCTGCATGAATAAGTAGGAATTCTTTGTCACTTTAAGGTTTCAATTCAACTTTTTAAACTTCAAAAAGGCTTTTATGACATTTATATCTTACAGCTGTATTTTCAGTGAGGTAATTCCTTTGTCTTGGACTTCATAATTTAAATAAGCACAGCAGTAGTCCCACTGACTGTAATAGGAGGACATGGAAGTCTACAGCTGCGGCCTAGGAGAGTATCACCATACTCCACTACTAGACCTAGGAGCTGCGATATTCAGACTTTTTGTCTTTCATGGAGTTACAGAGATACCACTGGCACGGATCTTAGCAATATACTGATGGACATCATCATTAACTGACAGATCTGTGTTTGTATACAAAGGGCACACTGAGCACAAATGAAAGCTGAATCTGTGGCCTTGTACACAGTTTGAAATAACATGATTCAGAATTCTTATCAAAATTTGAAAATAGAGGGACTTGGGAAAATTAAAAAAAAATAAGTATATATTTAAGCTATGCCAGAATGATGTTTCCTTTCTCCAGAAAGAAATCTGCTTCTCCATTTCTGAAAATCTTTTTCATTATTCTGTCAAAATGGCCTTCAACACACCACCAAAGAGGACAAAGCCACCTCCCTAATTTAACTGACTTTATATTTCTTTTCCTGAAAATGTATTTTCTTTTTAAATATCAAGTTAATGAACTTATGACTAAGCCTTGTAATCTTTATGTTTCATTAACATAAAGAACTCCCTCAAGTCAGTTATGTTTCATTTTCCTGTTCTTTTGATTATGACATGCCCTTTTTGAACACACCAGAGCATTTTTTAACTTTCAGAAAAAAAACCTTTTTCTATTTTCTTCCAGAACTGGGGATATCATTTACAATAAGTAGTGCTATTACTAATACCTGGAGATGTACTAATGTTCAGCATAAGGATGATATCATGTAAGTAAATACATAGGTTATGCTGGAGTCATAATATTGCTGATGGAATGTCAGTTTTAAGTAGTCAACCTGTATTCCATCTTCCTTATAGTTGTATACTTTAGTATACAAGATGGGACGAAGATGTATATTTTTATATTTAAATAATAGTTAAATAATTTCCAAGTAACATTTGAAAAATACTGTTAGCTAATTACTGAGTAATATATACCCTAATCTCTTCTGTCGATCATTTTGATGGAATTTATTCACAAAAGTGTTACTGTCCTCAGAATGAGTGAAGTGCTCTCTATTTTTAATAGATTAAATTATTGAAACAAAATAATGTAAAGCAAAGCAAATTCTCTACTATGCTCTAATGCATGTATACAGGTTAATACACATTTTTAATGCAACATATTTGGAAAAATGCTCATATCATTTAATCTCTGTACATAGAGGCTGGCAAAATCTTAAGTGCCAGGTCTAATAAAAAATTTATTTTTTACAGATAATTCCTGTTCAGAGACATTACTGAACCTGTATTTGGGTTTAAACCTTGCTTTTACATTATTTATAATCTAGACGGACATATGTAGACAGTTTATAGCTTTTCATAGGTGAAGTGTTATTGACCATTATATAGCCCAGAGCACAGGATTACAGGAATTTTCATTGCATATATTTTCTTCAAAGCACAATATTCTAATGACTATTATTTAAAATTACTTGGGTTTATCACCTCCTCATATTCTGCCCACATCCCTTCCTTCTTTGACCAAAGCAGATTTACAGAGGAGCATAAAAGTATAGCCTTGACTTCAAAGAAGATATATGACATTGTTGCAGAAAACATGCTCAGAACACTGTTTAGTTTCTCTGTTTCTTCATTTGCTTAGGTTAAATCTAGTGCATTTTAGAAGCAGACTTTGAAAACAGAATTATCCAAGTACATTTCTTTGCACCGTAAATACTTACTGCAGAACTCATGACACATCAGAAGTGTGCCTCTGTGGACTAAACTCATCAAATAGATTTTAAAATCCAATCAAATGAAACTAAGGAGTCCTGCCCCTTAGGGACATATGGTAGTAAATGAAACACTTCCAAATTAAAGAACAAGATAATACCAATCACAGCACTACATTATTCTTACACACATATGTATATAACATACAAAAAAGGAAAAGCCTTGTGCTAGTAAATTACATCCTCAAAAGATTAAGCTATCCTGACTCATAAAACAATGTTGCAATTTTAAAACAAAATGCAGTAATAATTATCTGCAATTTGCAAGGAAGGATGTTATGACCAGGCATCAGGTGTATTTTGCAGAAGAATCCCCTTGAACTTTGGGCTATTGTGTCACCAAATAGGTTGGGATTTAACATTGGTGTGATAGCAATGGAACTGAGACAATGAGGGATAAAAAAATTATAGTGATTACAGCAAGAGATATGTACAATTGACACAAATTATCAGAAAGCATTCATAACTAAGACATAAACCATCTTCAGCATCCAGCAAGAGCACAAGTAGGCATATTTCAGTGCCTTTTTCATGGTTTCTCTTTTTGCTTTTTCTCTAAAGGCTACACAAAATCACATTTGAAATTAAATGACTGTTTTCATTATGATAGTTGTTTTACTGATACAGATATAGTTTCTTACTTGGATGATTTTTTATAATATTGCATTCATTATTTTATTACTGTTGGTCCCTTAAGAGTGTCATATTGAATTTTCCTAGTCTCTGAAGTAATGAATATTGTAATTAAATCTTGGTTCAAGGTAATTCATGGCCAAATGGTTCTCATTTCTTCCAAGCACCTGGTTGGCAATTCAACTTTCAGTTTGCTAGCTTTGATAATTCTTTGACCCTGGATCAAAGAAGTTTTTAATAGAGCTCTTAGTGGCTATTTACTTGAGAAGATAAGAAGTGGAGAACAAAACTACAGGGAAAAAAAAAAAAAAACAAACAACAAACAAGCAGACTTTTTTTTTTTTTAATTGCTTTTACTATATCTTACTCTCCTTCAGAATAATCAGAAGGATACAGAAGTCAAAACAGGTGTAGTTAACTAAAAAAGTCTGTTTGTTGCCACAGAGCAACTACAAATTACATTAACAGTAAGATCCTGTCCTTAATCTCATGGAACTCAGTAGTAGTTTCAACAGAAATTCAAAACAGAATTCATCCCTACCTAGCATATATATTCATGAAGTTAGAATGTGAATACCTAAATTTAGTGAGAGCTAGTTATGGAGATGTGAGGAACAATTAACACGAGAGCTGAACTTTTGTCATCCTGTGATTGTAACTCAGGTGCCATGCAATCTAATTCACCTTCCACCTTGGGCAAAAACATATCGGGACAATAGCAGAAGGAACTAAAAGGGACATAGATTGTTCCATAACATGGGGGATGCAAGGAGATGTCTGTTAAGAGCTACAACAGGGAAAGAGTTGATCTCCAGTCAACCTTACAGATAGAGAAACAGGCCTGTGAGAGCTCTGCTGGAAGCTGCCATGGAGAACCAGACTTAAACAGACCTGTTTAGAGGACTTTTGAGATGGAGTAGCTACAGGGAAGAGTAGCTACTATATCAGGAGCCATAACAAATGAATGGCAGAAGATATGGAATTACTATATTTTGGGGGCAAAGGACACAAGCCAGAGTGCCTGTCCTCACACCAAGTGCAATCCTTTCCAGAGCCTGAACAGAGTTCATATTTAAAAAAAAAATGAGCTTTGTCCTGTCAGAAAAACTCCATAGAAGCTTGAGTACAGAGTTCAATATTCCACCCCACTTACACCCCAGAGTTTAATCAGCAATGCAGTACAATCTACTTTTCTACTGTGGCAGACAGTTTTGGATCACACTGCAAAATCAGCATGTGCACTTTTGGAAAACTGCTGTGACCTGAACTAGACTAGACTGACTTTGTACTACATGAGTTCAAAAAGTGACTGCACCTTGCCCATACCCAAAAGGATCATTACAGAGAATCACAAGGTGGGGATCACTTTTTCCAAGTTAGGCATTAATTGTCTATTCATTTTCTAAATATGTAGCCTTGGGAACTTAAAGTGATCTGCAGAACTGAGCACTCACAGCTTTCAGTAAGGTCAGTAAAAGACAAGCTTTGGGGTGAGGGACAAACTTTAAAGGGTCATAAATGTCTTAAATGTAAGAGTCAGCATTATTGGATATTTCTGATTTTATAACTCCTTAATTTCTAAGATACAGATATCAAGTTCTTGAATTACAGAGAGATTGGAAAAATGCATCAAAATTAGCAAACCCCAATCTTTTTATTGATGAACACCTCAGGAATTAATAATTCTGTCTTGACAAGAAACTTTGAAATAGCATGCAGTAAATAAACTCAGTATATAGAGCAGGAAGATGGGAGGTAATCAGTGTTGTAAGTGACCAACCCTTTGGACTAAGTAAAACTGCCATCCTAATGAAAAAATAGCAGGACATCACAGCCTGACAGGTGAGGTTTTTGACTCTCCATAATTGGAAACACTTATGAAAAGGCAAGGTTAAAATCTTTTAGGAATATGCAATACAGCTGATTTGCTTTTGGGCCCATGGCAGAAATTAGGGGAGTTCAAGATCTTCCCACAGTTCCATGATTTTGTGACTCAAGACTGTATTTCTAATGCCTACGTACAAGTAGGAAAAAAACCAAAAATGTGTGTGCAACCTTTTATAATTTTTTTTCTACCTTCATTTTTAAAAAGTGCTATTTGCATCCCAAGTCTATTTTTTAACAGGAAGGCACCATGATTTCACAAATACAAACTAGCACGTTGACAGTCATCCTGCATACATAGGTAGAAAGATGATTGATAGATAGATAGATAGATAGATATTAAAACCCCCCATGTTTTCCTCCAAGAAATTTTAAAGCGTAAATTGCACATTTAGGTAGAATGTTTGCTGTCTTAACAATATCAAAATATATACATAAGTATGCACAGAGCAAAGCCTCCCAAGTGTAAGTAAACTATTTGCAAAAAATGAGGACCAATATGTTTTGATACACACAACTTTAAAGTTTTAGAATAAAATGTTGTCTGGTTTGGTCAGTTACAGATAAAAATACTGCAGCTATTAGTTTTCTTATTAAAGTGGCTTTTCAAACCTTTATAAAAATACCAACATCATCCACTTTTTCTCACAGACTATACATTAATTTTCTCTTGGTCACCATTACCTTATTCCTGCATTAAAAAGAATGGCATGCTGTTGTGTCATTACCAATGTAAGACTTCTCTTTCTCTCTCTAAGGGAAGTGTATCTCCAAAAATGAACAATTCAACAGGCTGAACCATCACATTCTGTTTTCTTGTTAAGGGTACATCTATTTCCGTGGTCTCATAAACAGCAGAGTACTACAGCAAATTAAAACAATCCTTAGACAGAAGACAAACATTCCACCCATGTGTTTCTCCCTCTGCTGACAGCAAAAACTCAGCCCTAAACCAGCAGAGGTATACCCAGGTGGTTAAATATGGTTTTCCTGGAAAATGAAATCTTACCATCTACACAGTTTCCCATAAGTAAAGCTACATCAGCATAAAGTGGAAGTGTCTTCTATGCATTGATATTTGCAGTGCTGTTAGAAATGATCCTGTAGCTGTTTGGGTTTTGTTTTGAATTTTGTTTTTGTTTTGTTTTGTTTTGGGCAGAAGTTTTGGTTTCGTCTTTATTTGAAGAAGCCTTTTGAGGTCCCTTTTTAAAGGTGTATAATGGATTAGTTTGGCAGATACTGAATACCAGTGTCATCTACAAAGAAACAGAACATGTGTACTTCATTCCTTTTCTCAGCATCAACTTTGTTTGGTATTCTTGTCTTTTTAGATTCCTAAATTTTCTTTAACACAGTGATATCGAGAAAGACAAGTTACATAAATTATACCCTAAAGGAAAAACAAATCAAAACCAATGACCACAACAAAAAAACAGGCACAGAAAACTATGCTTTGTATATACATTATAGTTTTTCAGTACTTCCAAGGTACTCTGTTCACTTACAAGTATGTTTATCCTTCTACAGACTTCAGTATTTTGATAAGGACTAAAGAATCATTAAAGACAGTAATAAAATGAAAATAGAGCTCTACTGATAAAGAAATAACTGACATTATTTGAAAAAAAAAAAAGCTAGCTAACATCATAACTTATAGAAAAGACTCTATGGCTGCTGATGGCTTGTAGTAGCTACTACTGGCAATGAAACACCTGAAAACTTTTTGAAGAAAGATGTTAATGGATGAATATAATAAGAATAGCACTACATGAGATCTTGTTCAGCATTCACCACTTATGCATGGAGTAATTTAATTTCCCATTTACCTATCTGTTTTCTTGAGATTCTAGATAAAAATTATCTTTTGTCTACCATGTCTGATCATTTTGGATAAAAGATACCAAGTCACTATAAAGTAAGCAAATAATACCCTTACAATCTTAACATATATTCACTTCCATATAACCAGATTAACACACCTTGGATTGCTCAGATTTGACTAATTTTGGTCACTGACTAGATATGTCATCTGCTTCTAAGATATATGACAAATATTCATCATCTTTTTGACTTTTCAGAAAAAAAAGAAAAAATCCACTATAGCAACAAATAATTTTAGGCCTAAAGTCCCTTCTTTTTTCACACTCCACAATGTGTTAAGAGGAGTTATTACCTCAGTTTTGCATCAGTTCAGTTACAACTTTAGGTTGAACAGCCCACTAAGAAACAGAACAGGAAAATGAAGCTTAGGTCACCTTATTCCATCCATGATTTTCTTTTTAAACTTGACCTTAGAACACAAACAACAGCTTTCTTGTCTTCTTTACAAGACTATGACTGCCATATATATTGCATATTAATTGCTGTACTACAGAATAAAGTAGAACTTCTTTTAATAGTAAAAATTAAATTAAAATGGAACATGAAAACTATGCAGAAATATGGAAGTCAGTCTTACTGTTGCCATTTGAGTCAATGTCCCAAACTAAAATAACTAGCCTTAGCCCAATTTTACAGTGACAAAGTATTTATGCATCATATGTATACATATGTGTTGCAATGATCTGAAGCAGTTGTTTTCAAAGAATATTAAGAAGAGTATGATCCTTCCTGGTTCAACTGTTTGCTCTTTTATTAAGACTAATGAGAACAAATTCTACCCTATCTTAGGCCAAGTGGCAAATACAGTTAGCTTGATAACTCAATGACAATGATATAATTACAAAACGAGACAGCTTCCAAAAGCTTACAATGCATTCCATGCAATAAATAAGGGAAATTATTTTTAGGTCAGTACATAAGATGCTCTCAAATAGCACCACGGGAAGGTAAACTTATAAAACAAATACTTAGTAATAAAAATGACCCTCAGAAAAAAATCTCTCAGCACTTTTTCTAGCTTTCTTGCAATAGTTAATCACAGTCTATGCTTTTAGCTCTGTGTTTTTACCTTACTAATCAGGGGCAGGGGGAAGAGGAAGTGTCTTCTACATTCTTTTCCAATACATACAATAAGAAATGCTCAGGAATGAAGAGAAGGGTGTCCTGCTGGGTTTTTGTAACATTCTTCGCACTGTCTCTCACAAGACTAAACCCAAGATGGTGGGTGGTGGTTTCTTGACCTCACAGATTTAAATTATATTCCATTTGTCTGTTCTTAGCTTGAAAACACTTCTTTGTCCCCCCTTACCCCCCCCCCCCCCTTAATATTTTTTGAACAGCAGAATTATTTGAAATACTAAGGCAGAGGCAAAAATCTGAGCAAGATTTGACTCAAAGTCAAAATAGCAGTAAAATTGTAATTTGGAAAAAAGTCTATCTGAAAGGACAGCAGATTTCTAGCTGTAGACAAAGTCCCTTGTAGATCAATTATATCCAAATATCCCAAAGGTTTCCTGAGTACCTGAGAAATATTTCCCAGGAGGTTTCAAATGCAGTAGTTTCTCCATGTTTTTTAAATTGCACTGAAATACCAACCTTTTTTCCATTATTATAAAGTATTCTCTTATGCTCCCTTCCTGCTTTTACCAAGATTAGGAAACAATACACAGCGTGCGGAATTGGATGTATCCATTAGACAGGTAATTAGACCAAAAAAAGAGAGTGTAAAAAAAGAAACTGACCATGCAGTTAATTGAAGTCTTTGCTGTTTTGGTGCTGGGACAGATGAACTGCTGGTGGAAAATCACACTGAGTAGAGCCAAGGCTGAAGGCTTTTAAGGCAGCAATTGATTGTAACTACAAAAATTTCTCTTGAATGAGAAAAATACTGAATTCATTTATTCTAAGGGAAATAACACAACCCCTTCCACCCAGTTGAAAATACAGATAAGGAAGATCTAAAACAAAATGCATTTCATACCTCGGGATTGCCAATATGTATTATTCTTTTTCATTCTAGATTGTCATTCTGAGAAATGGTAGTTTCTCTCCCTTTAAGATCCCTGCAAAAGAAAAAGTGGAGAATTTAAAAAAAAAAAAAAAAAAAAAAAAAAAAAAAAAGAGAGAGAGAGAGAGAAATTATTTTTATTTTATTTTTTTT
>JANHGN010017672.1:2028-31035 GCA_024605025.1 Megaceryle maxima | reverse complement strand
TCCAGCGTGGCATTGCATGAGACTTTTAAACCTCTGTATATATTTGTCCCCCTCTAAACCCACAGCAAGTCCACAGGCACCTCCTGCACTGAAATGGTAAAGAGGAGCAGGCAGCACATGCAACAGGGTGCAACAGTAATTCAACATAGCATCTTTAAAAAAAAAAAAATAATAAAAAAAATCAACAACTCAAACTGAAATTGGTTGTGTCTGCTGCTAGACCAGGTTTTGCTAGGCTTGCACCTCGCTGACTGTGCCACAGCTTTGCTCCCCATGCTCTTGCAGAGCCTGCACTTGCCAAGTGCCTATGTCACAGGAGCGTGTTGGTGGCAAGAAGCTGAGGTGGTGCTGACGAGGCAAACTGCACATTGCACAACCAACGGGAGCCTCACGCTGCTTATGGGTTAATTTTATACTAGCAAAAACCTGCCACCTATGTAGGATTATTTTTTTTTTTGAGGGGGGAAGCTACCACGTAAGCTTTACATCTGTTCCACTGAGACTTCTAGCTGGGGGAGGAAAAAAAGAGCTTTTTACATAAAATGTAGCATTTTGAATAGGTGCAGGGCTTTTGGTCAAAGTCCATAAGGTACACATTCAGCCAGCATCACGTGGGATGTGGTTCTCACAATCTCAGTATCCCTTTTCAGCTAGAATGCAAAAAAAAAAAGTAAAAAAAAAAAAGTAATTGTTTTGGAAACAACAAAGTCTAAGAATTAGGAATGAGCTCAATGAACAGCAATATTTAGTTAAACGTCGCTCATTTCAATGTGCTATTTATGAATTAGTGCTCTGATGGGAACTGCTCCCCCTTCCCTTTTCTTCTTTCAGTGGTGAAACTTGCAGATCTGCAGGTTGCTTCTCTGATGTGGGCTCCATGAGTGAATAATTCCCCCATTACAATGAATTTGGAAGACTCTTGAATGATTCTGCTGTCACGAGAGCTCAGATTTATAGCCTCAAACTGTGTTTAGCTTGTAATTAATATGGACTTCCTCATTTATTTTTTTCTCTTCCAGAATAATATCCTATTAGTCATGACAGCCAAATGGGCTGTATTTGGGCAATGATTCAACTTCTGAGGGACCATCAACATCAAGTCCCACTTGTCCGGAGAGGACTCCTCTCTTAAGGTGAGAGGCAGGCTGCAGGGACCTGCTCCGTTTGGGGAAATCTTACTTGCTATGGTGGATTGCTCCATCCAACTAACTATTATTTTGCAATTTAAGAGGGAATGAAGGTAGAAATGAGCACAGGGAGAAATGCAGGAGTTTGCACACAGTGCTTTCTGACTTGAGCTGCATTTCATTGACCGCAAAGTCCTGGGGAGCCCATCAGGGCGCTGGCAACGTGGCCTTGGGAATGTGGCCCCAGTACTGCAAGCTTGGTGCTGGAGGCATCTGCTGATTTCTGCTATGGAAAAGGCCAGAATGAAACTGTTGCCTCTGAACTCCAGGAAGAGTTTTATCTTCTACAGCCCAGGCTATGGTTGTGCAGAAAGCAGATCACCTCCGCTTCTTGGTGTGGCACAGGTAGGGTCTGAGGAGCAGTTCTCCCTCCTAACTAGGTGAGGATCCTTGCAGGGAATACATTTTATCAGAATACCCTCCAGATTACATGTTCTCCTGACAACCAGCATTAAAAGAATTAATCTCTGGCAAATTCTCAGAACAACTTTGGAAATGATTCAAAGTAGGGAGAGGGCTCTGCAGCTCAGCAGCTGGCTGAAGCTCTTGTGCAGTATTTTAGAAAGCTGACGAGGAACCTCCTGTGCAACACATGAAAGCTGATCCTGAAACACAGATTACGCCTCCCTTAATTCATCCTGAAGAATGATACCTCTGGTGCAAACCCTGGAGCTGAAAACCCTTCCCGAGCAAAACCTCAGCCTGCACAGCTGACCTTGGAAAAGTTATCCCTGTAAGGAATTCAAACTTAAGACACTCGTATTGCAGACCGTGAGAGGGATGGAAAACGGACTCGAGAATGATGCTATTCATTGAGATCGTGTTTTGTGGGTTGGCTACTGGTATCTTCCCATTTTCCTGGTACTGAGAAGAATGGACAAGGCCAGCGCTGGTGAGTGTGGGGGCTGAGTGGCACGCTGGAAGGGTGGGCTGCAAGGCCACCAGCACAGGTCCCTGACTGTCACCGGCTCTGGCAGGTCAGGCTTTCCCACCCTGAAGCTTTCTGGGAACCCTGGGGAAGCAGCTGCTCCCCTGCCCAGCCCCTGCCCCTCCATGGCTGTCTCAGGGACCCTCCTGTGAGTGGCAGCGTGTTGTGGGTAGCGCCCGGTTCAATTTTGCATTATCAAACTTCCTTGGCTCTTTCTGTTGGAAACTTTTACAATTCCCTGCTTGGCTGGAAAAGATGACTGCAGCAAACCCAAATTAGGAATAAATTATACAACAACTTTACATTTTTCTTACAAAGGAAAACTGTGTGGCAAGAGCTGTGAAAGCACCTCCTTCCTCTGTCCTCCCAGCAAGGCTTACAGTGGAAGGCCACTGACTTCCCAGATATTTTTATCTTTTTTTTTTTTTTTTTTGGGGGGGGGGAAAACAAACAAACAACAACAAGCCCCAGTCCCAGTTTGGGATCTGCCGTCCCAGTTTGGGATCTGCCATCCCACTGGGCCAGGAGCTGTCTCTCACCCCTCTACTCCCCATTAAGTGCGAGGGCTGCAAAATGAAAGGAGACAAGCTGCAAGATCCCATCCAAACATTCAAAACAAGCTCCAAAAGCTGCATCTGTGTGGCCAGTCGTTGACATATGTGCATCTATTTTCACAATGAATGACCGGAGCAACTCCTCCTTAAACATCTCAGCCTGCTCTTGCAGGGACCATTGCATTCCCACAGCATTTTTGCAATATTAAATTCTCCACCTCCTCCCACCACCAACCCCCTTGCAGGACACAAGGCAGAACCACTCCGGAATAACCATCAAGTTAAAAAGCAAAGATCAAACTTTCCCCACCACTTTGGCAAAATATAAATAATAACAATAAATCACTGTTGTCCCAAACCAGCTCCATCCCAAGCACCGACCCCTGCTCCTAAATGCTAAATAAAGCAACTCTTCTGCATGCATGAAGCGATCCGGTGTTAGAAACCACAAGTGCTGCCTCCGACCAAAAAGTTACCAAATATTAAAGAGGAGGGGGGAGTGGGGGGGGGGAAGAAATCAGTGGAAAATGATCTCAGTCCTGGCACAAGAACAATACTTTCCCATGGAAACATAGGTATATATTTAATTCCTGCTAACTCCACTCAAGTTTCACCTTTCATCTCCTCCACGGACTTCTTGAAAAGTTTGATTTAATTGTGCACGTGAAGCGAGGCTGCAATTCGCACTCCCCGTGCCTTGTTAGTTATTTATTTATTTCTTTATTTTGCATTGCATAGCCCCAGCACCAAATGCATCTGCTCCTCGACACCCTTTATCCGTCCTGACTGTGCAAAAAAGCTAAAGGAAAAAAAAAAGAAAAAAGAGAGAGAGAGAGAGAAATTACTTTTACTTCCTATTCTTATTGTTCTTTTGTTTGGCTTTATTACTTACAAACAAGACAGATTCCAAATTTCATAGAAGATTTTTTTAGGCTTTTTGGATAAGAGATTTTTTTTTTTAATTGAAACATCTTTCTGAATATATATTTGATTATATCCTCCCACTGAGCAATGGTACATTCAAGAAAATGAAGGACAGCTTATAAAATTCCAAGTAAGGAAGAGTGCAGAGAACATAATATATCAAATTGGAATTTGGCTAGTACATTCAGGTCCAATCCTTCCCAAAAGTATACACACAATGGGAAGACAAGAACATATTAAAAGCAGTCAATTTTAGCTTGGCAATTCACATAACTAAGTAAACCATATTCCTTTTAAAAACGGAGCTCAAGGCATCTATATTTTTTTCAGATTCAAATATGCAAAAATATATCTTCCATGAGAAGATTCTTAGCTGGATTTTAAAACCTGCATATGTAGGTATATATGTAAAATTTCTGAGTTTGGGAAACAGTAGGGAAATTATACGGAGGAGTTTGATTTATATTTCCATTTGCTGATAGGCTTTGCAGAATGATACAATGCCTTATTCTGTGAACTTCATCCTCATTATAATATCACACTTGGGAGTCAAATGTTTTAATCATTACAGAGGATGTAGCAATTCAAGTGGTCATAATGAGATTAATAAAGCAAGAAGGTCCTTCAGATAGAAGCTTATGTCACATTAGGCCTTATTAGAAGAAAGTATCTTGCTACTGTGCAGTATATTCTGAAGGGATTGTCAATAACCATTGCATGGTTGTTCATTAATTGTGATTCACTGCTTTGAGACATTTTATTTTGCATCTAGGAAACCAGAATTGTGGGACTTATATAATTTAGGATTCTACAAATTCATATCACCCTACTGCAAATTTCAGAATGCCAAAGTTTTCAGGAAGATTCCTCTTATTGAGGTGTTCAGTACTGGGGGGTGTAATGAAGTTGACCATGCCTGACCTCACAGTGTAAAACACTTTGCTGATCTGCAAACAGATAATGCATTCCTCAGCTGACACCAATTCCTGAGGCTATAAATTGTCTTTCTCCTCTGCCAGGAAGAACACTATCCTCACATTAATTAATCCCTCTAAAAAAACTCTCCCTTCATGCCAGAGCCTCAGTTAGTGTATTTGTTGTACACACGAGCCCATGAATGAAAATATTTTTAAGTTTCATTAAATTTATGGTTAGTTGGTAATACATTTCTTTGACTTAAATATAGCTGTTAATATTTAAAGGTAACTGAGTGAATTTCTTCACAACTCAAACTCTCACCTATACTACAATTTCTGAGCAAACAGACGATAAGATTTACCAATTTATCATTACAGTTAGAGCAGCAGGTGGAGCAGGGGGTCATGACTGCAAAGACCTGTTCTGCCAGGGCACAGCAATGTCTGACAGCTCCCCTAGGGGTAGGAAGGGCAGCAGGTAGGGCAGGCCCAGAGGTGGTGGCTGTGTCCAGCTATCAGCCCAGGGCACAAGGCAGCAGTGAGGGCAGTCTGAGGTTAAGCCAGGAAGTCACTCTGCAGGTCAGACTTGAGCTACAGTGTGGTGATTTCTGGGCAGATCCATGGGGACAAGGCCATGCTGGAAAGCCAGCCCAGGGCTAGGGCGCAAGCACTTGGCAGAGCCAAGCTGCAGACCCTGGCACTGTGGTCACAGCAGAGGCATAGCCTCTGGAGGCCCAGGGCTCAGCCAACAGGCACTGGAAGCCCCAGGTGGGACTTGTCATGGCCTATTAGCTCCCTTAGGGTCCTGACACATGCATCCTGATGACCCATTTTGTTTCTTTTTGAAAAAATAATCGAAGAAGAAGAGGTGAGAACTGGGAGGAAACTCCAATGTAACAATGCCATTTATGAGGGAAGATGGAAATGTAAATCTCTGTTTCATTTCCTTGCTCCAGCCCTGCTGTATAGTGAAGCATAGCACATGGTGCTTTCCAGAACAGCTGTCAGCCAGAGTCACAGGTGAAAGGACATATCTGACTGGTGCATAACAGCTCAGGACAATAAAAGATTTCCTGTAAAATAAATACATAGCCACATACAGACTGATGTCTCTGAATCACAACAGTGCAAAGGAAGCTGGCATCCTTCATTTTGTTGCAGACCTGGGGTATCACAATGAGGAAGCCTCACAAAAATTCAAGTCTCATTTTAAAAGTAGAAATCAAGCATTAAGATATTAAAAATTACACCTTCCTCTTCTCTACATTAAAAATCATGAAAGATTATTAAGAAAAGCATACCTATTTGGGAAATACTAATTTAAATCACATGCTTAAATAACACCCTAAAATTTCACTTGAGACATCTGTCATATCTGAACACAAATCCGTCCAATAAAACAGCAGTTATGAGACCTGATCCTTCTAATAGCATGGGCTCAAACATTTCAATGCATTCTTCAAACAGTAAATCAATTCTTGCACTGATGTGAATTATTTTATTTTTTTCCTAGATTTTGAATTTTGATGTTAGACCAAAAGTAGATTTTTTTACTGTCAGCTGTCACAATCATCCTTTAAAGTGAAAATATAGTAGCATGCACAAAATATTTCTTCTAAGGAATGTATGTTCAAGGAAGAGACAAAACTTCTACCTGAGGAAGGACACCAAGTGATAAACCTGGTCATTTCTTACCATGATAAATTTTCCACAAAACCTATAGAGAAGCATCTGTCCACAACAGTACAAAATAGCAATTAAGAGGCTAATGTGTATCTTGCATGCCATTAAAGCCTTGGGCACTGCTGTTGAGAGCTTTCTGTAAGCCATAAGATCCCCATGTGCATATTTAACTCATGAGGGAATTGTATATCCAAGTAGTTACTTAAAGTTAATCCCCCATAAGCCAGAATAGAAAAAAAAAATCAAGAGCTGGGGAAAGTTTTCAATCTATGCACAGCAAAAGAATGACTTTCAGACATATAAGGAAGTATGTCTATCCTGTTTGTCTATGCTGCAAGTATTTCCTGTAATTTTAAGGCAATACTTAGAGAAGGATAAATAAAGGCATGTCCACAATATCACAAGGTTACAACCAAAGCTTTTGATGAACTGTCTAAACCACACTTAATCATACTGCATCAAATTCTACTAGAAGAATAACAGAGTACCATACAGGATAACCAACCAGTGCTCAACCACTGACCCCTGGAGATGACCGGCACCAAAATCCCAGGGCTGCCAATCCTTTCCCAAATCTGGCATTCACAAATCTGAAGCTACAGCCAGGGAGGACATGGGTACAAGGCTGTTGGACACAGGATGAGACCCACCCAGTTCTACTGCAGACAGCACTTGGGGCCCTACTCTGCCAGGAAAATAAAAACTTATGGCCTTCTACTGGCAATGGCAAAAATACTGAGCTTCTCATACCCTCTTCATAGTCACTGAACTACAGACCCATCACTCAGGAGCACAGCAAAGATGTTGCAAACTCTACAAACTCTCAAGGATGCTTGATCAAAACCAAACAATTTATCTTCCTTATGTTCTTGCATTTTCCTGTCTAGTCTTGCCTCATGATAACCTGCACAGGTCTGAGTGAGGCTCATGCTTCCTTATCACCATGCATGGCTGTTACTTCACCTGGTAAGTGATTGACTTTTATAACCAATACAATTTTCACAATCAAAATAAACATTATAATTGTAGAACTTATAGCTATATGTTGCAAAGCTAAGCTCAAAATTCATGCAGTTTTTGCAAACCATGTTACTTTTAAAGGTGCAGTATAATTAAAATCACACCTTTTAACATGAGGCCGCTCATAATCAATAAGGTAGTTTATAACAATTTCCAAGCACTTAGTAAATATACAAACATAATTAGTTTCCACATACACAATTATATGTTGATTAGAAAACACTAATTCCATAAACACATTTGGTCAAATTTTGATCTAAGAAATTGCCTAATGTTTGAAACCAATACATTCATATATATCATGCATGCACTGAGCTGCTGTTTGCTGGCAGTTTCTCCAGAGACAGAGTGGAACATTTTATTTGGCATGTAGCTTGTATCTCATGGTTACATCTCTCAGAAACACCGTAACACATTTCCAAAATTATCAGATCAGATCCAATCCTTTGTAATAAAAAGAACTATTCCTATCAAATTCAAAAGTACTTAAATAGCATATGCACTATTTTTATATTTTCATAATTAAGAAACTCCACATTGTTTCTAATCACTATATGTTTTAAAATATCCTCAAGACAGCACAAAATGTAGTCCTGGTTTTATAGAGCTCCACTTGCTAGCATGATTATTATTTTTTTAATACACTTTTAAAGAGTAAACTTTTTTTTTAAAAATACTTGATCAATTCACCTTTGCTTTTCGCACGTCTGAAAATGCTGTTTTACAAACACAGTAAATTTCATTCTTTTATAGATTATATACAAAATGTTTACAAAAATAGGCTTTTGTGTATTGGTAATCTACTAATTATTATCATTAATAATAGGAGAAACATCTATCCTCACACAAGGGAATGAGATTGTTTGGATATAGAAACACCTGAAACTGCATCTATTTTTCCTTCTTGCCTATCTCTTAAGCATATTTTTCTCTGATTTTAATGTCGGCCATGACAACTGACCTGGAAAAGTCCTTATAGTTTTGTTTATTTTTTTTCAAATATGCATATCGGCTAATACAAACTGAAAACCAGCTAACACAAAGTTAAACAATACAGAATTAGTGATAGCCAAATGGTTGGAATGGAGTATTTACTCTTCTGTGGTATCAGTGGAAAAGGAAGAGAAAAACAGTTAAGACATTAAATTACCTACCTTATTTATCCAACACAAAGCATCTCTCACCATAAGATTTTCTGGTGATATTAAGGCTATTTAGTATGTTTGTATCACAGAACCGTTGGAGTTGGAAAGGACCTCTAAAGATCATCTAGTCCAACCCCTCCACCAAAGCAGGTTCACCTAGGGCAGGTTGCACAGGATTGCATCCAGGCAGTTTTTGAATATCCCCAGAGACTCCAAAAAGTCTCTGTGCAGTCTGTTCCAGTGTTTCATCACCCTCACAATAAAGTTTTTCTTCATATTTAGATGGAACCTCCTGTGTTCTAGTTTGTGCCCATTTCTCAAGTGTCTATTACTATATGCATTATTTTTACTTAATAAATTTTACTCAATATTCTTAAAAATTGTTTTTTAGTCTCCTATTCTTGTTTGCTAACCTTTGGTTCCATCTCTCTGTTGTAACAAAATTCATTTTAACATTAATAATAGTCGTGATACTTGTACACAGATTTCACCAATCCTTTTTTTTTCCTTCACATTTACACTTCAAAGAAACACTTTTTAACACATGAATTAAAAACACCACTTATAGGGTTAACATCTGACTTTCAAAGTTAATTCTATCCCAGTCCTGTCAGAACTACTTACATTCTGAGAGCAGTACATATTGCTCTATTTAAAAGCCTTTTTTTCCCCTTCTACTTTTTGATATACCTTTTCACCTTCTGCTCATTTCTCAAAATTATCCCTGCTTATTGGACCTGTTCTGCCAGCTTTCCCAGGTATCACTGTCCAGTCTATCTTAGTTTAACCAAGCAGTTAATGTCATTATTTCTCACATCCTATGTGTTCAGACTATGCAGCAAGGCCATGCACAGTCTCACAACATCTTTGGTTGCACACTTCACCATTTTCTCCCTGTCATTCCTCCACCTTCTATTTTTACATTGACCTGAGTAGCAATGAGCTTTAAAGGATTTGCTTTAAAAATACCCCATGTTTCATTAACAGGACCATAGGTTCTTTTAATTTTTACTCCCCTGAGAAGGATTTGTAATTTGGGTCAAAGCATGCACTATGAGGCTCATTCCTTTGATAGGAGGGTGCTTTTAGAAAGAGCCATGGCCATGCCTTGCTTTGTTACCGGTGCTCCTTTAAACCCTTCAACCTTACAGACTCAATTGTCTGCATCCTTCTTTTTCAAGGTATCTCCTGCCTTAGTACTTAGATTCTCACTACTTTACATAACAACCCGACTGGGATTTAAAAGAAAAAAAAAAAAAAAAAAAAAGTACTCAGAGAAGAGTTTTCCCAGGAGGTTCCCCAAACTTAGTAAGAAAGGCCAAGCCAGTGTGAGTTTTATTTCCTCTACAGAGCAGTATGGGGTTTTAAACCCTCAAAAACCTTCTTGGCTTCTCTATAAATTCAAAGTGGTAGTAAGTTGGAGGAGGTAGGAATAAAAGAGTAACAATATTCAGATCATACAGTGACAGAAACCATAATAAAGCTTTCTGAACAGTAGAAAGTGTTGCATGAAAGCACTTCTACCACAGTTCTGTGGAACTTAGAAAGAAATATCACATTACATCATTGCAGCTAATACTGATGTCCTAGACTATCCACAAATTGTATAAACGGGAATAAGGACATCTAAAGGAAGTTGGCAGGTGGAGGGCTGTAAGAAACCACAGAGTAACTTGCATTTCCCAATTCTTTGAAAGGGCTTTTCTGTAAGCAAAATTGCAAAGAGACTTAAAGTGACACAAAACTTAAGCTTGCTGTGCAACGAAGTTACCCAATATACACAGAATTAATGTATTTGTCTAATTTGAATGTATTTTATCCACTCTCTCTTTTCACCTGCCACACCTCGCCAGCCCCACTCCCTTGGAAGACTTCTCTGAAAAATCCTGACACCACTGTAGTAAAAATAAAGAATATATGCCAGAGTGCACTAACATTACAGAATTCCTTTTCTATCCTCTATGATCCTGCTTAATCCACTGAAATAAAATTTTAACAAGCTTGATACACTTAAAAACTTGTATATGTGACTCTTGCAAAATTAGCAAAATACCAAACTACATTCATTCTACTATTAAGCACAAGAAAAGTAACTGAAAGCAGAAATAAACATTAGAAGATTGACATGAAATACACTTTTACAAGTTCCCTAATTTTTCTAGTCTATTAAGCTTTTAGGATTGAAAAAAAAACAATTAAAAACAATCACAAATTTTTCATATCCTATTTCTTGAGATGAAATAACAATACAATATATTAAGATGTTTTGAATATGGAAAATAAATTTAAAATGTTGAACAAAGACATCTGAGGCAAGGTCCTCCTGAATCTTTACAGCCAAAAACCAAGATAGTTAAGTAAGAAAAAACTGCTACTAGCCTATACAGTTATTGCATTCCTATCATAATATGAATACATTTAGGTTTTACTACTGAGAGCAAACGAGTATAATTTGACAGCTGTACTTCTTTGACTTCAGCAATATTAACATCAACAAAATTTAAAAAGGCTTTAAAACATGCTAAATTTGCAGTTTGAGCACACAAGGAAAACTGAAGACTTTATACCATTTTACCAGTATAGTTTAATAGCTTTAATAATATTGCCAGTAATGCGCATGCTTATAATAACAACCAGAACTATATCTTCTGTTTAATCACTAGTATATGAATAGTAATATTAGAAATACTTAAATGTAGTATTTTGTAAGTACAGCTTTATTTATCTAACATAAATTGCACTCGAAATCACAGAGAAGTTATCCTGAGATTGTACTATATTGGACACAACAGCACAATACTAAAAAGACAATGCTGTTAAATTTAAAACATTAAGGAGGAAACATGGAGGGAAGAAAAAATAAAAGAATAAAAATAAACCCACACAATTTTCAATTATTTGTTTATTATCACCAGACTTCACAGGTAACTCTGAATCCTGCTGAGGGGGACAGCATGTTTCCTAGATGTATTACCTGTCTTTATCAGATGATTGACAGGCTTTCTGGAGATTGAAGTATTTTTAGTCCTGAATTTCCCCATTAATCAATAAATAACTAGAAGTCAACAGTTTTCCCTGAACAACTTTCATGATACTGGGCTTTTTTTCCTCAAATTCAAAACCTACTGAGCTAGACTTCGCTGTTATAGTCATCCAAGTAAGCCAGATTTTCAGATGATGTAAAAATGGTGAAGCACTGAAATACTTGCTTGCTAATGATACTAAACTGGGAGGAGTGGCTGATACACTGGAAGGCTGTGCTGTCTTCCAGTGAGATCTGGACAGACTGGAGAGCTGGGCAAAGGAAAACCTAATGAAGTTCAACAAGAGTAAGTATAGACTCTTACACCTGGGGAGGAACACCACCATGTACCGGTACAGGTTAGGGGTACACCCACTGGAAAGCAGCCCCATGGATGCCCCTTGGCATCCTGGTGGACAATAATTTATCCATGGAACAGAAATGTGCCCTTGTAGCCAGGAAGACCAATAGTATCTTGGGGTGCATAAAGAAGAGTGTGACCAGCAGGTGGTTCTCCTTCTCCTCTACTCTGCACTAGTGAGACCACGTCTGGAGTATTGTGTTCAGTTCTGTTCTCCTCAGTTCAAGAGGGACTGGGAAATATTAGAGACAGTCCAGCAGAGAGCTACAAAGATGATGGACTGGAACATCTCTCATGAGGAAAGGCTGAGAGCCCTGAGTCTGTTTAGCATGGAAAAGAGAAGACTGAGAGGGGATCTTAGTAATGTTTACAAATATCTCAAGGGTGGGTGTCAAGTAGAAAGTGCCAGTCTCTTTTTGGTGATGCCCTGTGATAGGATGAGAGGTAATGATAGCAGGCTGAAACACAGGCAGTTCCACCTCAACATGAAGGAAAACTTCACTGTAATATTGACAGAGCCCTGCAACAGGCTGCCCAGAGAGGTTGTGGAGTCTCCTTCTCTAGAAACTTTCAAGACCCACCTGGATCGCTGCGACATGCCATAGGTGTTCCTGTGCTGGCCAGTGGGTTTGGCCTTGATGATTTCCAGAGGTCCCTTCCAACTCCTACCATTCTATGACAAGGCTCAAACAGCAAGTCTCTGAAATAAATGTAAATTCCTGGACTAGCACAGCCAGTACAATGTTCACTTTTCCCAGTCTAGGTTGTTCTAGATGCGTGAATGCTCCTAGGATTCAAAGTCCAAATTATTACAAAGCAAACTATGACCATCTCCAATGCATGATAAGGACAAGCAAAGGATCACCTGAGCTGCTGTGAGCCACAAACTGCTACATCAACACACCAAAATGACTACTCTAACACAGCTACACGGCTCTGGGATCTAAGTTTCTATCTCCACTTATAAAATCCATGCTGTACCATGTATTGACCAATGCTTTCTTGCTATTTTGTATCGTGTTTCATAGACCGAACAGAGGTTTGGTACTTGACACAAGCAGTTACAGCATGTAACAAAAGTCAGAGACCGCTCCTTATATTTTCAGTTACAGAATGGAGGCAATTACTAGTTTCCAGGCATTGTTGTAAACTTGATTTGATTTAGAATTGCACCTATTTTTTTAACTCCTAATTAAACATCAGCCAATTAACCCTGATTAAATGGCTGAGATGGAAAATAGTGCTATATAAAGACAAATACCTGATTCTCCTTTTCCCATCTTTATTATTTCTTCTCTTCTCCAGAATTCATCTGTCAAAAAAATTACAATACATTTCTTCAATGATTTGCACTTCCCACAGGCAGTTCTGACATTTTTGCTAGGCAACACCATACCTTAGCACATAATTTTCACTAGAACATCATTCATGTCAATATAACAAAAAGAGATTGTTTTTGGAATAATTTTTCCCTGAATCATATGCCATAATAATGGGGGGGGGGGGGGATAGGGGGAATGTAAGGGATATTAGGAGGATGTAAGAGTTTCTTTTACGTGTCTATACAAGAATATCTTTCTCCTAAGATTTCATAGTAAATTTTAATAGCTATTAAATGTTTTTTAGCACTATGGATTTCAGATTTTGCCTTTGAGATTCTACAGAGAATGACAAGTGTCCATCTACATTTTATTAGTATTTTATTATTTCTGATCTAGTAAGTCTGTACCTATCTAATATGAACTAGTTTATCTAGTAAATCAGTGAATCCAGTGGGGGCTGGATTTTATTGAAATATTTCTAACAACTAATTTTCAGCTGAGTTACATCTGGATAGGATTTTATTTCAATAAAAGGTCAGCTCCTGGAATTCAATAGACAGAGTCATTTGGGAAGTAAGAAGTTGTCAAAAGCCTCCTTAAATTAGAAGCTTCAATAGGAAGGGGGTTATGGAACTCTGGATTTGTTTCAGGGGTAAGTGATTAAATGTTTGTGCTCATAGAAAATACAAAGAGTATGTACAATGCAGAAGCCATCTGCTGGAAGAGTCTTATAAAAGATTAAACTCTGAGTGTACTGAAAAATCCTATGGGAATATCTTGTACAATTGGAAGCTAGCATTCTAATGCACACAGCAGCATGTAGATTGAAAAAAAAAAAAAAAAAAAAAAAAAAGCAGGGAACAAACTCTTTAATCACAATTCCTGAGAGTTTTCAAAAAAAGTCCTGCATATTGTCAATTTATATTGGTGAGGTTTGTAAATAAATAGCCTGCAAAGTCAAGAAACAGACAAGCCTTTTATGTACCAGAAGAACTGATGGGTTCTCTTTTGTAATCACAGAGGAATCCAAAAGAACAATTAATAGTAATTATCTAGGATTCCTCTTTATCAAGTTATGTGAATCTGTCCCATTTCATAGGTTAAACTAACTTTCAGCAGCATCATTCCTCAAACAGCATTTTTAGCAGCCCTTTATTCTAATCAGCCTATACCCCAAATATTTTATTGGGACTGGAAAAATTTGAAATGTAAAATAAATAATTAGAAATCAACATGTTTGGCAAGTGACAAAGTAAACAGTATTTACAGGGAAATGTTTTATTATTATTATTATTATTATTTACAAACTGAAATAACTGTTTTACAAAAATGCTTAAACTTCAGAAAATACACTCACTTTTATATGAACATGACAGTTTAGAGTACCCTACTATCCATAACACACAAAATTTGTCTTATAAAACCTTCCTTTCAATATTGCTTCTAGTCTAGATGGCTACCATTTAAGAACTATCTATTTGAATTAACTTGCTGAATTATACCTTATTACCAACACATACAGAAGACCATCTTGTTTTGTCAAAAGCATCCATAAATCATGAAATTCTGCTTTCTAAGTTTTGCATGCTGTTGGATGGATAAATCATGCTATTTCTTTCTTTATCCCAGAACAACTGCATCAACTTTGAAATATAGTGGCATTAGATAATACTCTTAATTTTCCAAACCCTTTCTTCAAAAGCTTTGTGAACTATAGATTACAATTAATTCACCTGAGAAATACAGCTTTTAAACTGTGTATGACATTAAAGAGCTTTTCAAAACATTGGCCAAAGACTATATCAGCCTGTGGAATTGGAAATAGCTAAAAAATTGTTTAACTTGTGTTCTTGCCAGGCTATTAGGTCAAGCTTTCTCTTGTTAAGAAGTGCTGTCGGGTGATGAGTAAGCATTTGGGTTAAGAACTCCAACCTCTTAAATTTCTAAGGCAGTATGTGCTCTTTAGCTGTCATCTAGACATGAGAGGTAATTTTAACAAATTAAAAAAAAAAAACAAAACACCAAAACAAAAACAACACCTCTCACTCCCCCTACCTCCAAACATGCATACAAATAAAACCAACAACAATAAAACCCACAAAACAAACCTGTAAGAAAGAAAAATACACACCACCAGATAGAATGGCTTGAAGACCTTCGTCATACACCAAGCCAAAACCCTGGGTAGATAGTCACAGGCTCAGGCTAAGGTTGTCAAGGATATATTGTTCTACCATCTATGGCACCTTGCTGTATTGATGAAGGATACCTATAAAAGCTTCACACAGATGGCAAAGGAGACATACCACATTGAAGTCAAGCCTACATGTGCAACACTAGAAAAAATGAGAGCATGAACATCACCTGTCAGATCACCATACCTTATAACTTCTAAACATTTGTCTGATCTGTTTAGCCAAGGGAATACCTTAGAATTTCCAATCCCTTTTTCATCTAAAAAATTATACAGGATCAGTGTATAAAATCTCTAAGTACTAGATATCTGAGTTAATGGGACTAAGCATTTCTACTTATGGTTAAAAAATGTTAAGGTTCCCAAGACAGTTGTTTGCTCTAATTTCTAATTTCCAATAGGAATTTGTGCCCAGGCACATATATAATCCAGCTCTCATTTCAAAACTTTCCTGGGGCACCAATTTTCCAATGAAGCTATCTGGCATCTGTTGCTGCAGAACCTACTAGCCAATCTACTGTGCCATTTGTTGTATAACATCACTTCTCTAGAAAGACACTTGAGCCTCACTGTAGCACATCACAGAAAAACATTCACCTAATAACCTTTTCTTGGGAATCCGTCTGTCCTCAGACCCTTCCACTTTCCCATTACCTTTCTAATCCTGTGTTATTTTGCTACTGCTCATTGAGACACTTCCAAAACAAAAAGATTTTGCTCAAAAGAGACAGAAGAAAAACAGAGTTTTCTCATAAAAGCATTATTCTTATGTAGCAGTACTACAGGATTTGCACTTATACACCATTTCAGCTCTTCGGGCATTTTCATTTAAAAAAAAGAAAAGTTATCTAAGTTCATTCTTGACTGTATTTTGAGACAAACAAACAAGAAAACTGAACAGAAAATCACATACAATGAGACAAACACAATGAACCCTGAGGAAAAAAATATCAACCATATTAGAGCTTTGCAGTTTATCATGACAGGTGAGTATTTCTTTTCTTCAAAGACCCCAGTAAATCAGAACAATGGTGCTGATGGCATGGTATAATTGTCTCTGAAACGCTGCAGTGAGTGTTATTTATGGTTGTTTATAAAATATGCTGTCAGAGTGGCAGGCTGCCTAGGACCTTAGCATTATTTATGGATCTCCTGTCTTCACATGCTCTTTTAAGCACCAAATTAAAAAACCCCAAACAAACCAAAAACAACAACAACAACAAAAGGAAATAATCCCCACCAAACACAAAAAGCTAAAACAACACACAAAAATCCCTTTCAAGTCTATGTTCTTGAAACAAGATCACTTCCACCAGAAAACAAAATCTGTTATATTATACAGCTGTTATTTTTAAGTTATTCTGTGAAGACCTATTATAAAAAAAAATTGCAACTTTAGTAAAATGTTTCCCACATTCTCTCTTAGCAAAAACCCAAATTCTACTGAGTGATAACAGATGTAATGTTACTTAGGCCGTTAGCATTTTACTTGATATAAGTCAGGAATCTGGAATTCTGCTTGGGACTTTCACACGTTCATATGGAAATATATCAGCCTGTTTTCACACAATTTAAAAAATATGGTCTTAAATACCTAATAGTTTCCAGAGGTCTTTGCAGCCATCACATAAAAATTTTTGAGGTACAGTTTTATTCTTCTGTACACCAAATATCCACATTGCAAAATATGCCTTTTATTTAAATCAGGAAACAAACCCAAAACCAAACCTTTATAGATTTTTAAAAGGCAAATTTTAGAACTGATGTTCTCACTTTCTTTCAAAGAGGCTTTAAGCAACTAGTGTTCAAGTTCATTAATCACCAATCCTTCATCAGTTCTTTAAGTCATGCTCCGCTTCAAAAATTGTCATTTAGTAACAGAATGTGGCTTGTAGAAGAGTTGCAAAATAGGTGGAGCTGTTTGGTTTGAAGTGTGGTTTGAAGTGTGAAGTAGCAGACCACAGGCATTCAGACAAGGCAGATCTGCAATCAACAGTGTAGATTTTTTTTAATTTCTGATCTAAAAGAACTACAGTATTTCCAGCCGCTTGAATCAAAATCTTAGAGTGATGAAGTAAGCAGGCTGCCTTAATCAGACTTTTCATATATTTTTGATGTTTTGCAGATTCCAGATATTGTCTAATAAGGTAGAATTTGTCTATGGGAAGATATAATAAATAAAAGAATACAGAAAAAGAATCTTAGATCATAGAATGCCTTGGGTTGGAAGAGTAAAGGTCCTCTAGTCCGATCCCCTTGCAGTAAGCAGGGACTTCCTCAAGTGGATCAGGTTGCCCAGAGCCTCATCAAACCTACTTATTTATTTGGATCACAATAAATAATTATAAAGGGATTTATATTGTCATACTTCTGGGTCACCAATTATTTAAACATGGTAATGAAATATAAAATTACAATATATATGACAATAAAACTTTTTTCTTTTTCATTGGATAAGCAGTTATTCATAAGAAAAAATAGTACAAGTCACATTCACACTTAGTTCTCAGTTTCCTAAAAGTACATGTAAGTACGTGGTTTTCATTGAAAAGCATCTTTCCTCCTCTTAACAAACTAAACTAAATGACATGTAGGAAATCACAAATGGAATTAGGAATTCAAAACTAGTTCTAATGTTCCAGATCACAGTACCTATGATGATGTCTTTCTGCAGTACCCATTTTTACCCAAGACTGTTACTTGCAGCAATCTTTTTATAATTTTCAGACAGCCTGAACCTTGGGAATAGTTCCAAAACCCCCAAAACAACTCCATCCTTCTCTTTTATTTGCAGCAATAAGAAAGAGTTCAGAGGTGCCTTTCGATCCATCTGAAGTCATGTATCATCTCTGGTAGTCTTCCTATATATATGCTCTTTATCTTAATGTTAGGTAAATCCCTTCAATACATTGTCCTGTTGTCAAGGTTTAGGGTTGGACTGGCTATTAGATGAATGACAGATGTTCTGTATTAACCTCCCTCCCTTCCCAAGGGGGAAGAGAAAGAGAATAAGGGAGAGAGACTTAGTGATTGAAAAAGAGAACTAAAACAGCCTTAATGAAAATAATACTTATAAAATGCAATATAGACAAATATATACAAAACCAATATTGAACCTAATCCACCTGATTGCAGTTGTGTCACCATTACCACTGAGGCTGCAAAGCAGGAACTGTGGAAGTCTCAGACTGGACTCAGCAGCAGATGGGAACCAGATTCCAAAGCTGGATTCTGGAATTGGATTCAGAAACACACAAATTGGGGTAAAAAACAGAATGGACAGAGTCCTCCTCAGACACTGACCATTGAAGAAGAGAGCTTGACCCTCAAGACCCCTCAGCTTTATACTGAATATGACATATATGGGATGCCATACCTTGTTGGGCAGCTTAAGGTCACCTGTTCTATCTGTTCCTCTTCACAGTTGTGACTGTTTATAGCACCACAATATGGTACACAAGATTTAGTAGTGATCCTCGTCTGTACAAATAGAAGTATAAGCAAGAGCCTTTCTGCAAGCCAATCCTTGGTAGTATCTATAATCTTCGAGCATTATCACTGCTAGAAGCAGAGACTATCTGCAAAAATAAGATGTTAACTTCAGAAAGTGCAGTTAATCAGAAGGGACTGAGCTTAAAAGTAAAATCACTGAGCAGAATTAGTTCTGTTCTAGCTCAAACCAGGACACCTGCAAAAATTAGTAAATAGCATCTGACAGATGTCAGAGAGCGTCTGACAGATGAGAGATTACCTTCACACATCTCTGCGTGGTTTTTAGACAAATATAGAAGGCTGAAACACAAGGAAGTTTAGAAAGTATGATTTCATTAATGAAAAAAATTCAAGATCTGCTTTAGTTCTGAAACTTGTCATGGAAAATAAAAACAAAATGATTGGTGATTTAAGTTAAAAGATTCGATGAGATTTCCTTCAATAACATCCAAAGGATTTCATTATGAACTAAAAAAAAAACCCCCAAAAACAACAACAACAAAAACCCCAAACAAAACCAAACCCCTAAAACTTCAATCTTTAGTTGCAGCTTGAGATTTCTCAGCTTCATTTAAAAAGCCACAATGTGATCTTACTAAACATCCTGGCCTTTAGCAGTTTGCCAAGTGTGTTTCCTAAATTATAATGAACTGTTTACCAAGTTCCTGAATTTCATTTTAATTGTACTATTTCTATCCATGTTTTCAAAATGCTACATGAGGAATAGACATACACTTTAGCTGTTTCCTACCATAAAATTACCCAATCCCAGAATTCTCAAGGACGTTGAGTTAACAAGACAGATGACTAAGTAGAGGGCAGAAAAACATACTTAAAAAAACCAAAGCAAAACAAAAAAAAACACAAAAACCCAACACAAAACCCAAAACCAAACCAAACAAAACCAAACAAACTTTGCTGTCTTTAGATTTACTTGTTTACATTGCAAAGGATTAAGTACTCCCTGGCTGCTGGACAGAAATCCAAAGCATGGGTTTTCTTACAGGACATAACACCTGTAAATTCAATGAGTAAATCCAATTTATAGTTGTAATTGAAAAGAATTCATCTTCTGAAGTTTCCATCCTGTTGCTATAGAAGTTTTTTGGTATTTTGAGCAGACTAGTCTCTGCAAAACAAGACATTTCCTCATCATGGGACTATAGAAATTAATCCCCAGGAAAAGGGAATCTAGATTAAACAAGCTGCCAGCTATATGAAATTGCATAAGTTTCTATAGATACAGCACAGCCATGGCATACATTTTTAAGAAATCTCTGTGTCACTGTCACATTTATCCCAGGCTTTTTGCCATTGGTACTGCCAGATATTATTCTACTTCGATTGTTTCTTGCTCACAACACTGTAGAGGGAGGATACTCCAAACCCTAACCACCAACCAAAGCTGCTTGGAAAAGGTAAATCCATGGTTGTAATCCTCAGTAATTCAGTACTGTTCCTAAGGACAGTAAAAGATTATATATTCTGTATACACATCAGATCTCCTTAAGACCATCCCCTTTTACAGGGGGAAACATTCTCCCTACTGGAAGAAATAGACATTTTAAATTATTGTGTTGCATCAAAACACTCCAAGACCACGCAAAATGCATCACTTAAGTTCAAGCTACAGAAATCAGATGGTGACACCAGCAATCAACTAAACATTCAGCTACAAAGTATACCTCTCTACACAAGAAATGCCTAAAACAGCTTGGTCAAGTGGTTATGAAGATACCACACAATTCTCAGAGGCCTTGCAATCCTCCAGGCATATACAGAAGTACCAAGCTTTTAAAGATTCCAAGTCTCAAAGAGGTAGCAAGCATTTCTGACTTCTTCCTGTAAATGTAGATTACACAAAGAAGAATTAAGCATAATTTAATCCTGCCATTTTTTTACCAAAGGGATATACTGTTCAGGACCAGTTTTGAAAGATCAGACAAAACTTTGAATGATGATGATGTCTATTCAGGATTTAAAGCTCTTGGAAGCCTCTGCTTTCATTGTATCAATTAGGTATCATTCAGAATCCAGAAGTGAATTAATGGCCTTGATCCCTTAAAAGAAACTTAAAATAAGGTCCTCTAAAATGTTATTTTGCATTTTGCAGTGTTGTTTCACCAAACCCACAACTGATAAAACACGTTACAACTTAAAAATAAGAGGCTTTATGGAGGTAAAAGTGGAGAAATGACAGAAGATAAACAGAAGTAAAATGCAGCTTCCCATCCACATTAGAGATACTAACATCTCAAAATTAAGAGGAGAAAGAACTCCACAAGGGGAGCAAAAGAAGAAGGATTTGAAAAAGATTTGCCTTCGGGGTAGCAAAATAAAATTCTTCATTTCAGAAATCAAATTCTCCATTCATTAAACAAGTAGAAAGTAGGATAGAATAGGATCCATAGAAGTCTGCACAATATCTATCTTCACAGTGAACAGACTAGAGCTAACCATCAGTTTTAGCTGGGACGATGTGGAAAGCTGAGACAGACATAGAAGTAAGAAAGAAACAACAAACCAGTTAAAATCTTCTTGCTCAGTTTGGGATACAGTCAGGAACATGCAATACACGGTCATCAGTCTGAACATTAAGGAACTGAATCATTTCAACCAGGAGATGTGAGATATTTTTATGAAGAAAGAATCGAGTGGTTCCAGCTTGTTGACTAAGATCCAGAAATTGTCCAGAATCTTGACCAAAGTTCCCCTCCCTTATCCCCTGATTGTACATCATCTACTAATCCTGTGTTTCATGCTGCTGGCTTGCTTTCAGCACAAGGACAGATGCCATGAGCTTCCTATTAGCATGACACCGACAGTAGCAGCACTTGTGAATCAACATGATGGATTACTCGAGGAAACGAGATAATTCTGATTGCAGCATTACTGCATCACAAAAACGGGAAGAGTCTCCTATTCTTCTGGCAGCATATCACTGATGTTTCAATTTTTTCTTTGAAAAAGAATTTTTTATATATATATATTTGGGTATTATATATTTGGGAAACATTTTAATGAATCAGATCATTTCTGCTAGTATCTTGCATTTTTATTTCATGCTTATCTACCTGCAGCAGGTTACTGCCTTTGTACTTATCAGTAAAAGAGTTAGTTTAAATTAGTTTAATCCACATGTAGTAAAATATGTCACGATTATTTATACTATACAAAATTAACATTATAGTACAAAATGATTATGAGCAAAAAAAAAAAAAATTAGAAAAGATGTAGATTTTACAGTAAAGAATATTTAGTATAGTATACATTTACAAACATCATTTTAAACCAGACAGCATTATAGCATCCTTTAGAAAGAGAAAACATCTTTCTCAACTACAGTTTAATCAGCATTGACTTACATGGATACAAGGTCATGCAGGAACCATTAAGTGCTTTTGTTGTTTTGTTTGTTTGGTTTTTTTTGTTGTTGTTTTGGTTTGGTTTGGTTTTGTGTTGTTTTTTGTTTAAGAGCAAAGAAACCTACAGAAAAATCTTTGCAGCATTTTAGCAGATTCAACTGTAACAGGAATTCTGTTCAGAAAGCTGTATCTTATTTTTCATTTTCCTTATAACCTTCCTAAAGTTTAGGATTTGAAATAAAAATTGATAATTATTCCAAGTTTTACTTGCCAGACATTACTCTCCCTTAAAAAGAAAAACAAAACTGTGGGTGTGATAGGTCTGGTGATTCAATGCAATACAGTAGGTAAATATGTAAAGCATAGCAAGGGAAGTAAAAATAGAACTACCTGAAAGTTTGTGGTAAAGTTGATTTTAACTTTCTCAGTCTCTCTCACAAGGCACATGAACTGTATCTTTAGACTGAAGTAAATATCAGAATAATACAGAGAATGGGAAATAGCACTGGATTAATCAATATGACACAATATTTTTTCTAGACCTATGAAATAACCTGAGAGCAAAATGTGAAAGACTTCCAACAAAGTCAGGGGATTTTCAATAAGGTTCTTAAATGAAGCCAACTAAAGGAAGAAAGACCAGAGTTTCCTCTGTTTCCAGACCAATACACTTACTCTTAACCAGCACCAGCACAAGAGAGAAACATAGGAAAGACGTTCATCATCTACATTTTTTACCCTAGAAATTTCATCATCTGATTCATGCCTATTTTAGACAATTCAGTCAGTGAAGAGGGATGTACAAAGATGATAGCAAGAACAGAAGAGCTACACGGCCAGCATATGGCCCTGTCTTTGCCAAAAGGGAGGCTCTGGAACAGATCTTTATTCTCTCTTCTGATTAACAGTAGTATTGTGCACAAGCTGCTTTCACAGTAACCGTTCTTTCTATGCAGTGCTTGCAGAGCACCTTTGTTTCTCATTCTATCCTTTTTGAGACTAGACATCAAAAAGCTAAGACTCATACTACTACTATACTCTGAAATCAATAGCTACACCAACAGAAGAATAATATATTACAGATAAGAAGTGCCACTAGCTATTTATACTTACACAAGCAAAAAAACCCACAGTGCTTCAATTTAAAATATATATCAAAATTAAATTTGATCAGACTACTTAGGAGAAACACAACAAACTTAAAAGGCTTTACAAAGCAACAATGTCTTTCATTAACAGTAAAAGGACCATACAAGTGTTAAACTAACTGTAAAATAACAGTCTAGTTGTTCTTTCAATACCATGCCAATATCATGGCATTCCATGAGGCAGAAAATAGCAAGAAATCACACACAACTACATATTATGTACAACCCCCACAATGTTAGAGAGGAATCAAACTGTCACAAAGTTAAGTCCAAATGTCCTACTGCATACATCCTGCATTACTCTGTTGTTTGTTTCTTTCCTTTGTAAATGAAAGGACGCAGACTGAATGGAAAGGTGCTGATGCCAGTCTGGACCACACGTTACCAGCTATGCACAACATACTTACTGAGTTGCAAAGCAAATTCCTCTGTTTCTTCTGAGGAAGCGTTATATTGCACTAAAATCCTGACCTAATTTGTAAATAATACTCTAGTTTTAGTTGAAAATATAGATCCAATCACCTTCACTGTATCTTTAAATGTTTTTATATTGGTATTACCTGCATTGCAGATTTATGTAAGATCTAAAGAAAACACAGAATCATTTAAATCAGATCCATTTATATATAGCTGGAGCCTCACACTGAATATGGCATGAACTACTTCTAAACTATCCAAACTGACTAAATCAGAAGTGAACCTCTTGATGAAGTGCAGCACTGTAAGGAATCCATCCTGCACACTTCCTTCACTTCAGAAATGTGTTTCATGAGTGCCAGCTTAATGGCCTTTTCAGAGCAGTTTCAATAACTGACTTCAGTAAATATACCTGAAAAGTGAGTCAGATGCTTTATTTTCTGTATTTGTTTTCTTCCACCATACGTACACATAAAAAAAATTAAAACAAAAAGTGCACCAATAGCATATTATTGAAACAGAAGAATTATATTCAGTCTCAAACATACCCAGTCATAAGCACCATTACAAAGTGCATCAGTGTGGTGGTTGAAGCCGTGCTGCGTATTTGGTCAACCTATGAATGAGGCAAGAAAGAAAAACCTGTAGTGGGTACCCCATGTAGTTCACAAAAACATCCTTGGCAATTGTCAACCACAAGAGGCCTAATTCTAGCATGTGGGTTTTGTTTGGTTAGTTGATTGGCTGGGATATATTTTTTCATATTTTAAGGACTTGCTTATCCACAGATTTCAAAGGATGAAAAGGAAAACCATTTCACCACTTAAGAGCATGAAATTCCCTGCCAGACTAAGAGCAGTCAGTAGCCAATCATCATGAAGCCACGTTAGAGTAAACCATGCCATCAAAAAAAAAAAGAATACTTGGGCTTTCAGCACTATGCATTAGAAACACTTCTAGGTGACAACTATTTTCATTTTAAGTACAGTCTGATTTTTTTTTTCCTTCCAACAGCAGCATTTCCTTAATACCAAACAATTAGGGATATTAGCTACTTATGAGTCAATCTCATTTATGCCTTGTATCAATTTGTCATGTATCCCTTTAATTAGAAAAATCAGCTGTGACACATCGTAACAACAGAAGCTGTAGCATCAGCTATTTTGTAGATATTTTCTTCAATTCGATTAATGTTAATAACATTAATATACTAAAATCACCTGTCTCTTTGAATGGAATGTTTCCAAAATGTTTTTGTAAATACTATTTTAGAAACAAAAGCTTTCAGGCAAATTTTTAAGTTATGCAACATTTCTAAAATTGGATTATTTCAGAAACATCACCATGAATCCTCTAATTTGACCTAGCAGTCGAGCACTTAAATATTATGTCAGCTCACTGATCCCCACGACAATTGAACCAAAAAGTAAATTGCCTAACAAATTGCTGAATATCAAATTCATCAAAGTTCTCTTCAGGTTTCTGGCATTTAAACACATATGGACTCTATCAAGGGCAGAGAACATGCAAGTTACCATAAACCCAGTCAAAATTTCTATTGCGGAAATCAAGGCCTTTATAATGTATAACAGGTTTTACTACTTCTATCACCATATTCTTGTAAGTGCTCACCTAAAAAAAATAGCTTACAGCACAAATAAAGCTTTCCTTGCTTCTCTTTAACAATTCCCAAGGGAAAAATTTCACAAGAAAAAAGCCACCCTCACAGAAGACTCCAAATTATAACAGTCTAACTGCAACTAGTGGTTAGAAAGAAGAAAAAAAAGAAAATAAATCTTACCTATATACTAGAAGAAAAATTACCTCCATTGACAAATTTAAAAGGTTTGATCTTGTACAAGGCACTTTTTAAACTGTCTTGGAGGTGAATTTCAGACAGCTTCCATCCTTACAGACACTGAGGACAGATGGTTTAAATCTGCATCATTTCACTGAGTTATTGAAAAAAATGCAAATTTATTCAAAGGATCCAGGTTTGTGTCTTCCTTTTCCTACAAAATGTAAGCACAAGGGATGGAAATATGCTTGATAATGTAGATGTAATTGCAAACTAGAATATTCCAGTAAGCAAACAGATTATGAATTCCTATAGAACCAGTATGTTGTTTTACTTTCCACAGGCTCCAGATAAGCACCAAAAGGAAATCTGTCCCAGCTGATACAACCACAGTCAGAGGGTGGGGGAAGCATTAGCACATTACTAGAAAAAATCCAGAAATTTCCTTGACTTTCAGAAAGACCATGCATATTGAAACTTCAGAATCAGAAGTGGGCGTCACATCTCTCCTGTTTCTTTAGGAGCCCAGTCCCTTTGCAGGCTATGAAAAGGAAAAGACAAAAGTTCATTGTACTTTATTAACTGAAAATTAGAACAATATTATATTTTGTCAATTTCCTCAACAGAATTATTAGTAGAATATTCCTGACAAGTTGCTCCAAAACAGGACTATAAATGGCAGCATGGTCTTTTGAATAGTATAGGTCCCAGCATGGCCAACTTTTACATTAGAGAATCTTCTAGAAAAAAATTAATCCAATTCTAATTTTAAAATAGCTAGTGATAGGAAAAAAAAAAAAAAGGGGGATCAATGCCTAGTAGTTTCTGTGATGGCTAATAAGTCTTTCCATAGGAAATGGCAATTTAAAGTAAAGCAAAATTTATCTAACGCTAAATCCCAAGTACTGTGTATTTTTTTGTGTTTTCTCTGGAAATGCTTATGTACTGGTCAAGTTCATTCTTAATGCTCTTTCCAATCATACTCAGTGCGGAATACTTTTTATCTTTCACCGTGAGGCATGATTTCCATCGCTGTCTCAGCTTTATGAACCTGTCTCAATTTATTGGCATCTTTCTTGAGCCAGTGACTCCAAAACTGAGCACACTATTCTACTTTGATTATAAAAGTGACAAACATGGAGAAAATAATGTCTTTAATTTAGATTTTCTGTTTCAACACCTAAAAATATATTATCTTTTGGCCATAATATCACCCTAGCAGCACACAGTCAGCTGACAATGGATCAACATCAGTATAATTTTGTAAACGTTATTCAGCATTCCCCCACATACCTCTGTCACTGCACTATCAGTTCTAATCATTTTATGCTTTCTTCCTGGTCACTGAGAAAAGTGTCCCAAATAATAGTGTGAAAAACCTATTACTGGCCCAAATATTGTTAAACTACTAACTGACTTAAGAATTCACTTTATTCAAGGTCCACAGTGTGACTTAGTATCTGTCCATTTTCTCAACCAAAATCTTAAAATAGGTGCTTAAAGGAATCTATCACATAAAATACTATTGCCTTTATCAGCCAATCAAAATCACATTAAAAACTATACCAAGCTAACTTGGCAAGATTTATCCTCCATCAAGCCTTTTCTGGAGTCATTAATTATACTTCCCACTCTCACGTCTTCATTATTCAAGTCTTTTCTCAATCATTCCATTATTTTTTCATGGACTGAAGGAAAGATGAAAACTCTGAAACTGAGTCATAACACTCAGAAAATGTGTTAATTTTCTTCTGATCTCTTGAAAAAAAAAGTTTTAATTTTTCAGAAAAAGAATAAAATGTCAGTTTTGAAGATCATCTTAAGGCACTACTTGGAAAGAAATGTTTGAAAATTACATGGTTTTAATGCCTTTCTGTTTTTTGTAACATTTTTTACATTCATTCAGTTAGTTGCCATGCAATGTTTTTATGTATCCTTTTCTTAACATATTTGCATTCCATGGATTAACTGCATCATCAATCACAAGTGTGATACAGATGTTTAATTTAGTTCATCCTCAGCTGAGCTGTGGTAATTGCACACATCTATTCCATTTCAATACAACATAACAGGTTAGTTTTGGTATTTCAAGGCATTAATTCAACACCATTATTGGACTATACCCATTTAACCAAAAAACTTCCAGCCTGAAGTGTTTTTTTTTAATGTTCTTTTTTTTTTCCCCCATCATCTTTTCCTTCCCATCATTACAGAGTTGCAAAAAACCTGTCCCTAAAGTAAAGCTGTTTGTTTTCAAAAGTAAAAGAAGATATTCCATGTCATGTGTGGCATTACAATTTCCTGTATCATTCACTGAATATTTTATAAATCTCTCAATTTTTATTCTATTACCTCAATTTAATTTTATCTTCTAATTCATATGATCACATTTCTGATGTGAGCAGAATCCTGTCAAATGCTTTTTACCAGGCACTGACAGTGTCTTTATTTTCAGTTTGGATAAGGTCCAAATCAACATTTTCTGATCAGAAATATTCAGCATGCAATTGTCATCTAGGATACTGAGACATTCTGAAACTACTTTCAAATCAGTAGAATGCAGGTTTTAGCACGAAAGCATCATGTAAAAATTTCCATGATCTCAACAGTGAAGCATATATTTTTACTTGCTACATATCAAAACTGTTACAGGACTGTCATTCTGTTCTTGGGACTGATCATTATAAAGCAGACACCCACTGTTACCATTTTGTACTTCAGTTCTTGCAAGATTTACCCATTGTCACTGGAATCTTCCCAAGCTGTTGGTAATTCAGACAGCTAAAACTGTATTTGGCATAAAGCATTATTCCCTTCTCCTCCTGCCACTTCAGTCTTCCCCAGTATGCTAAATATCAAATCATGAGAGTTGTGCCACTGGGCTTCGGTGTTGCCATCATGGTATTATATTTGTTAGCTTTTCTTCTCAGTTGCTGAGCAACTTTTAGAATATCCTATGTATCATCTCCCATGATAATGCAATAATAGCTTTGCATTAGCATGAAAACGTGTTTGTTTAATTCACATTTTAACTTTATGGTACTCACCTTCACTTATTATTTAAAACAAGAAATATGTCAGAAACATTGGTACGGGCCTGGAAATTTTCTACTCTATGGGCCTACTGCAACATTCCTTCCAATATGCAGCCATCTCATTGAGATTGAATTTACATTCCTTGTCCTTCTGTCCCTAAAGAGCATTTCGCAGACCACTGATAAAGTCTCCTCTTCTAAACAGATGATTAGCCTGGAGAGGAGGTAAACTACAATTGACATAATTTTCCTTTAAGAAGCTTTGATGTTATGCAGCTGAATATCTTTACTCTTACAAATAATTTCTTTGTTAGGACTTTACACATATCTGTTTAAAGATTTGATTCAAGCTTAGATTATTTTTTTAACTGAATAATTTTACATACCATATTTTAGGACCCTTTTGTGTCAATGAGCATACTTTTTTTTTTTTTTTTCCTTTTTTTTTTTTCTTTTTTTTTTTTTTTTTTTTCTAATTATTTTTTTGTTTTTTTA